>OVBI01000510.1:0-60332 GCA_900406495.1 Sisymbrium altissimum | reverse complement strand
TCTGCAATGATTTAGCTGACCTCTCATTCTACAATGATATAGCTGGAACTTGCAGGTGAGAAGTAAGAGTAACTAATTTTTATATCACTTAGAATTCGCATTGCCCGATAGCCATAACATTCTGTAAATGGCCTTGTGGTTTTGTCCATGGCTTTTGAAGAAATGTAATTTTCAAAAAAAATTTATGGAAGGGGAGGGAGAAAAGTCATTTTTGTCACCATGCCAGCCGGGCAAGCCAGTCTACGGAAAGGGTAAAAAATCACCGGAGCAAATGCACTATGGAAAGAGCAAAAATATTCTCTTTAGTGTAATCTCTCTTTTTTTTTCATGGTTAAAACTCTTCTTTAATGTAATCTCGCATCACATTTATCTCTCCTCGATCATCAACAATATGACAAGAATGAGAGAGCATACGTAAATAAAAATAATAATCAGTACTGCATATGTGAGCTTAATTGTAAAACGGGTTTTTTTTCACTCTGATGGATACCAAAAAAATAAAATAAAAGAGAGAGCATAACAGTGAAGACACTATATTCGATCGAGATTTATAGGAATTTAGACACAAGTACACAACCGAATTACTTGACATACAAGAAACATGATGAGGAAGCGACTTTGTTGCATGATAATATGGTACACATGAAACTTGACTGAAAACAAAAACTAGCAGTCTTCAACTGTAAAACCCTTGCCCTTTTCTATCCCCTCCGAGTCTTTACCCTTTGTTGGCTTGAACCATGCAGCACATATGAGATAGACAACAAAGTTAATTCCACTCAGAATGACTAAAAGCCAATAAAAGCGGTCGAGCCGGCCATGGTTGATGTTATCAGCCAACCACCCTCCATTCCTAGAACTTGCAGTGACCTTTTTGACGACTGAAACCAAGAAACTGCTGACAAAGAAGCCTAGTGACAAAGTGGTCAAGAAAAGTCCAGTGCTCATTGTTTTCATTCCCTTGGGTGATTGGGTTATGAAGAAATCAAGTTGGCCTGTGTATATAAAGGCTTCCCCAGCTCCTACTAGGAAGAATTGTGGAACAAGTAAAAATACACTTATGGGCAATGTGTTATGTGTACTAGATTTCGCAACGGATAGACGTTTTTGCTCAACTATAGCTGCAGCTGCCATTCCAGCTGTTGATAATGCTAATCCAAGAGCTATTCTTTGCAGGCTAGAGAATCCTGAAATATCAATAAATAGTTATAAGAAAAATAAATACACTCGTAAATATAATATATATAGGCCATATTTTATACCAAAATCGACAAAAAAAAAAATGCACATGTTTGAAAATTGATAAACTATTCTAAAATTGAATCATAAATCTTTGAACTTAACATCTAAATCCTAATGGAAAATTAAAAGAAATAGACTATTTTTATATATTTAATATTTTCAGCATTTTTTCTCATCTGTTCCAATATATATATGTTATATGCATCTTATGTCACCTGGTTTTCCTTTCCATTTCTTCCAAAGAGGCATGATGACACGGTCATAGACAGCCAGAGAAATCAGAATAGCTGCGACGAAAAACACTGTGAGAGAACCTGCTGGGATCTGGAAATTTCCAATATTGCGTTTCATGGTTGAAGCTTGCTCAACTGAGAATGTAATCATTTGGGCATATGTTGTCCAGAAAATTATTGTCGTTGCCCAAATAGGCAAAAGCTTAACCATCATTTTCACTTCCTCAACTTTTGTCACTGAGCTTAGCTTCCAAGGGTTCGGAACTGCGATGCCATCTAGGGTTTGTTCGAAATCTCCTTCGGTAACTATGGCCGCCTTGTCCAACATGCTGCACGCAAGAGATTTTATAAAAAAGAATATAGTTTAAATTTAAAATTGCCTTAGGTTCGAAGTGTTTTAGGAGCAAGGACTAGAGCAAGTTAATTAATGATCTCCCTAAGAGCGATACTCGAACCTGAGACCTTGCGGCACACTCTCTATATAAAGTCTCTAGCACCATTAATAAAGCTGGGTAATTTTAATTTAAGATACTTATTTGTGTGTGTCAAAATTGAATAGATTAACTTACCGAAACTGATCAGTATGTTCTATTCTCAAGCCCTCCGGACTATCTTCGTAAAGATAGACAATACTTTGAGGCAGTTCAGTTTTTCTCTTCCTAATCGCAGCTGCAATAACTTGAAAAATTTGCACAACGGGACTTCCTTGGCTCTTCTTATAACGGTAACTTTTAGTTCCAGATAAGAAAACCGCAATGGCAATAGCCATAGACACCGTGCAGATTCCATAAGCCCAAGATCTTCCCACTTCATCTTGTATGTAAACCAATACAGTCACAGCCATCAATGTCCCCATGCTAATGAAGAAGAAGAACCTGCACGTGCCAAATCCAAATTTTTTGTTTAATGAAACAGTACAAAATATTACTTTGACAGTTAAATTAAAATAAAATAAGAGGCTTAACCTAACCTGTTGAAGAAGTAAGCCATCTGAGCTTTTTCTTTAGGATCCTTGTCATCAAATTGGTCAGACCCAAAGCCGGAGATACTAGACTTAAGGCCACCAGTTCCAAGGGCTATAAGGTAAAGTGCAATATAGAGAAATGTCATTTGGAAGGCGCTGGCGGGCGTACAGGCTTCGCCGTGGTGGCATGCTGGCGGACGCAGCTCTGGCAGCTTTGTTGCTACAGCGAGTACACCGGTTCCCTGTATGAAGTGTATACAAGATATCAAATCGGTCTCAAACTATTATGAGGTCCTTTACAGGTTTGATATCAAACATATGTTTGATTTTCATTTTTTTTTTCAAATAGGATTTTATTCTGAGGCCTTCTCAAACTAGTCAAAGTATATACTTAAGTTGTAATATTGAATATATAATTTATTAATGTTTTGTTTTGGTAAATCTATAGGCTTTAGATTAATCGTAAAAATAAATTTGATTTTGAATCGGAGTTTTTTTTGTTAATCGTTAGACTTGCTAAAAGATGGCTATGAGCCTCTGATTTATATACATATGTAATCTATATTTAATGTTCTTTTTTTGGTCAAACTCAAAATGTTCTTTTTAAAAATAAAAATAAAAAGAAATATAAACGTATCCATCCTTCTAGGAATCCAGTTATATTAGCATAATTAATTATTATTTTGAAATAGATTAAAACTATATAACCAAAGCTTTTTGTTCCAGAGTCTTACCAAAGCTTGAATGGTTGAGAAAATAAGGATGGTTTTGAAACGGCCGAGGAAGGAGTCGGCCAGAAAGCCACCGAGCAAGCAGAGGAGGAAGGAAGTGCCCATAAAGTCAGTGACAATGTTGGCAGAGGTTGAGCTTGGGAGATGCATTGTCCCCATCAGATATGTTACCAAATTCACTGCTATTCCCATTGTTGATAGTCTCTCCACAATTTCTATCCCTGCAAATTTTTTGTTTTTCAATATTCTGTCAATTCTTTGTTGCTGAGATTACTTGGCAATCCAGTTCACATATACAAGTATCTTGAGAAGAATAATCTTCTACTAACGTTGTGTTATCCGTTTTCAGAACCCAAGTCTATATAAGTAGTGAGTGACTTAAGGCATCAGTAATTTTAATACATATATTAGAACTTAGATAATGTTTTGAAGCCCGCATATCTAAGGAGCTGCCATAAACAAGTTTGATTGTCAAAAGGTAAATTGATATAAAAAGTATAATGACACTCTCAATACTATCTTTGACACTCCTACTATGATTTTATTTTAGTAACATAGATCAAGTTGAGATTAATTGTTTCGTTATTAAGTTCATGAATGAGACATGACTGTAAAAAAATCACTTTAATTGTCGTTACAAAAAGTAAGGAACCAATGGAAATGTGTTGTCATTTTTAACTAAGAAAGCAACAAAACTAAAATTTGGATTATCCGAACAATTATATCTAAGACAACTTGTAATATCTGTAAGAGAATATTGAGGAACAAAACAAGAGGGTATAGAGGTCGGCGTTTTTATGAATCCTAAGTAAACACGTGAATACAGATATCCAATTTTCGTTTTCTCTCTGTAATCTAAATATATCACTTTCGAGTATTATTCAATTTTTGGGGGAAAAATATAATATTATTGGAGTCTATGATTGGATGAGTAAGATGGGGAGCCATGTGGCATGTCTCTTTTCTCTTTATCTTTCCTACACTCAGCGTGATCCAGAACAATGACATATCATATTTTTATATACAAACAGACTTATTTCTATCATATCATGTGTGAGTGTGACTGATTTGTGATTGAAACTCTTTTGTTCCTGGCCATGTATTCACTTATTGTGGAGATCAAAACTTATACGCATGATCTACCACCCTCGTGACTAAATTTAATTGACTACGTTTACGTATACACATCTTCCATCCTCTGCCAATATGTGGACGACATATGTTTTTTTTTTACTAAATATTAAAACATAACAATTGTGCATGTATCATGTAATAAGAAATAAAGAGTTGAGTTAACAAAGTGTAATAACAATGCAGTCAAGAGTTAGTTTCTAGCTAAAACATATGTGAATAAATTTCACGCAGATATTTTTGTTCATGGAGGCATATGAATATATCTATCTCTATATTTGGACAAATAGTATGTCTCCTAATGGATATATGTATAGGTAAAGTAAATACGTAATATATTTGGACAAATAGTACATCTGCAAATGCATATATGTATCGATGAAGTAGAGAAGAAGATACTGGAAATTACGAACCTAGGTCCAGAACTTTATAATAATAAAAGATAAATAGAGGAGAAGAAGACGAACCAAGAATGAGAGCTGCGGTGATCCAGCCACCCGTTTTGGATTTATCGGCGGGTAGGCCGTTATAACCTACCGCATCAGCCACCATCCAACTCCCTTTGCTCTCCTGAAAACCACCACATCAATCCACAGTTCCCAATCTAATAACCATTAATTTACAAGTTAGAAGATAGAGGTTATCCAAACCATTTTTCTTTCTATTTCTTCAAGTAATGCCTTGATGAGAATAGTTTTAATCTGCAGCTAAGTATCTGCTCTTTGTAAGCCACAGAAGCAAATAATGATGCAGAGGAGACTACCCTTTTATAGCCACAAAATAATTGAAAGAGAGGGGTTGAGAGCTCTCACCGACCTTCCACTATATGTGATTTGAGACATATCACGAAAATGTGAAGCCTTTAGAGATAGGTTCATCACACTTTTTTTCAACTTTATATTATTTCTTTACTTATATATTGGAATTTTAGTTTGGCTGATTTTAACCTTTTCTCTATTTTTCATTTAGGTAAATTTTTCTTTTTATGATGATAACATATTTCTTTGATCCTAGGACACTATACATACACGGAACTTTGGATCATCCAAACAACACTTGCATTTCTTCGCATAAAATATTTGGTCAATCAAAGATTCTCCACGATGTTCCTTAATTACTACTTCCAACATTTCTTTTTTACTTATCCACTAACTTTTGATTTTTTTTTCTTTTTCTTTCTTTCGGCTATCAAATTTACTACTCTTTTACATCATAAGTTTAAGCTGATAAATAACTAAAATCTTTAGAAGCAAAACTCACAAACAGAAAGAATTGTTTTTTTTTTTTTAATTACTTCACCCGTCTAGCCATTTTGGAGAAGGCATTATGGTCGAGCAGGCATTTTTTATATTATTTTATCATCTATTAGTATATTTAATTTTATTCTAAAAATTAAACATTACAAATTCTACTCAAAAAAGACATACGGTCACAGAAAAAAAAAACAGTAAACTAAATCACAACTAAATCTAATATATAAAAGATGAATTTTCTCTCTAGAGTTGGACACGTAAACACACAAATTTTAAATACATAAGCACAATCCATTTTGCACCTGGCCTTTATCTCATTTGTGTATAAAAACGTAAAATGTAATTAAACCATCGAACAAAAACATCTGCCATTTCATATTTTTTGCTATTTTGGGTTTAAAATATAACAGACAAAACTACAATTCTTCTTTTTCTTTAATTTAACATCCATATTTTTCATAAAATTTGGAAATTAGAAATCTGGAATTCTGGGATTTGACTTTGAATTGTTTTTGATGGTTGTCATTTTCTAATTTTCTCCGCAAATATTCTCAATTTTTCCATGGTTTTTCCTGATATAAAAGACATACGGTCACAGAAAAACAAACAGTAAGCTAAACCATAACTAAATAAATAAATTAAGTTGGTAGGATATAAACTTACAGAACCAATAACCTAAAAAGGAAAAGATATCGACATAATAAATTTTGCGACAACAAATAGACCAAAAATAAAATGCACAACACAAAACACCAAAAAAANCAAAAAAAAAAAAAAAAAAAAAAAAAGAAAGGCAAAAACTAATGAGTCCAAAGCATTTAACCTGAGCTACTGAACCTAAACACCCCCACGACCATTTCACATTAGTGAAGATGACAAAACTGGACTGAAAGACATGAATCACAAGAAGAAGTCAACCGCTTAAGAATTTCCAGAAGATGGGAATGTCCTATCAGGGAACTACATGAGCATAACTAGCAACGCTAGCAGCATAAACGAGCCCATATCAAAATTGAAAAGATACACTACACCACTACAATTGCTCCACATAAAGACGCCTTCGAAAATCTTGACACAAGGTAAATATATATTGATCTTCGATAGAGGAAAAGGCTAAGATAAACCAACAACTCATACACGCTAACACTCAAAAACTTTTCAGAATCATAAAAAACTAAAGGACAATTAACTCTTTACAAGAGAAGAATAAAAGGACGAAACCACAGCAACAACTTGAACCTAAACTCCACAGCCAAAAATAGCGTTAAAGAAGAGATAGTAAATTCTTCTACAACGGTAAACCAAATGAGATATGATAATTCTAAAATAAAATCTAAATCTACTTTTAACCCTTTTATGCCTTGTTTCTTAACTTAAGCTTAATTTTTTCTCTATATATATTTTGTTTTCTACTTTCTTACAACATAAGTTTGTGTCATTTTGAGAATAAAATACTACAATGGTTTCTGCATTTTTATAACTATTTAATAAAATTTTCTAAAACAAAAACTAGTCATGTATCATTATTTGGCTTCAACGCTTGAGAATAATCAT
The DNA here is from genome assembly GCA_900406495.1 of Sisymbrium altissimum. Taxonomy (NCBI): domain Eukaryota; kingdom Viridiplantae; phylum Streptophyta; class Magnoliopsida; order Brassicales; family Brassicaceae; genus Sisymbrium; species Sisymbrium altissimum. The sequence continues at coordinate 53,224 of OVBI01000510.1, read as the reverse complement.
GAAATAACCTAGTAGTTTTTCAGTCTCACTCATCTCTCAAAGTTAGAATCAAGTCGTCGAATCTCTGAGCAAGAACCGATTACATTCAATAACACTGTAGATCACCCAAACATTATATTATCAAACAGTTCCTAAATGGGTACTCACTATACATATTAGAGTAGATATAAATGTTACTTACTTTCTTAATTATAAACGTTAACATGGTTAAGACATATTAATCCCATTTCAGATCACATGCGCCTCTAAATTCTTTTCTAAAATTCGTTTACCTATAAACCAAAAAAATAAATATACAAGTCATAAACTTTTGTTTTTCTATTTAATCTGAATTAAAATTTAAATTTAAACTTTATAAATCTAATTTTGGTATCCAATGACATTATCAGTTTTGTAACTTTTGGCTAGCTTTATGGCTCAAACAAATCTAATTTGTAGTTCATTTCAGATTTTGTTAGATGAATGATTTTTCGTTAGACTGGCCAATCCAATCCAGTCTTATTCAAGAACAATATATATATATATATATATATATATATATATATATATATATATATATATATGTGTGTGTGTGTGTACGTGTGTACGTGTGTGTTTGTGAGCATTTTACTGGTGTTTACGTGGATATAATTATGTTTAATGGCTCGGATGAATTGGTTCGAACGCTGAAGGAAAGAACACTAGAAGGTGATTTTTCTGTTTGTATTCCAACACTCAAGTCAGTATAGACATAAAACAAGTCGGGAAGCGACAAAACACGAAGGAAATGAGTTTTTTTGGGTGTGTGTGTGTGAATGAAGGTATCTCTCTGGTCTGGAAGAATACTGAAAAAAAGCCGAATATGTATCTCAAAAGTGAAATAAAGTCTGATGATACAATTCTATCACACAATTTTTCCTCCTCTCGTCAGACGCTCATGAAGGATATTTATAGAGTTACGTGAATCTTGAATTGCTATTTGAATCTTTTTCGGATTGACCTGTGTTGTTTCCTTTGTTTGATCTTCACATTGATTATTTTCCACACGCTTCCTCCTACGTCTGTTTTTGACAGAGTTGACACGCTTGGTTCGTTTCCGCCATCTATAATCATCATTAGATGTAGTCTGAAGAATTGGTACATCTATATGTAGTGTTTTAGCTACTTCTCGAATTTGGCATTACATGAATATTTCAAACGGTTGAACATCTTTATGAGCTGAAAGTAAAACACGGTCAACCAATATAAAAGCGGTTGTATTGGTATGATTTGATTTTTGACTGATCTGCATATGTCGTATTGGTTAGTAATGTAGTAAAAACCTGTCTACTCATAAATATTCAATATTTTTAGAATTAATATTTATTCTAAATATTCATATGTATTGAGCAAAAACCTAAAAAAATTATATAATATTTTTTATAATTTTGAACAAGGGTTTGAAATATTTATATATATATTACAAGTTAGCTCTTTAAAAATTATTCATATTTTAAAATAATATAAATTTTTTTAAAAAAATGTTAGTATAAAATAATATATTATCGAATGGCCCATACAAATTTTGGTTGAATAATTTGGGGTTTTGTGAGCGAGTGCGTTTAATGTCCCACTAAAAATGGTGAAGCGAAAGGCAGCTGGCCCCCTTCTCCGTTCCTCGCTTCATTTTATTTATTTAGCTATTTATTTTTTTCTTGTTTTTGTTTTCTAGACGGCCGGTTGTGGCTACCTTCAAACCTATGGGTAGAGTTTTGTCGAATATACTCTTATATTCACGTTGACACTTTTCTTATCCCGAAATGGTTAGGATAGACATCTTTACCCAAATCATAATATCATTAACAACAAATTCATGTATGTATGTAGTAGTCGAACACTTGGCACTCGTTTATTGTTATATCTATAAAAGTTTTATAAATTAATAAACATTATAAAATAAATTAGCTGTTGGATGTGAAATAAATAAAATTTAATAAAATAATAAATTTCAAAACATTCTATGTTTATATATAATCTTAATCCTATCATAAATTAATAGTTATATAGCTTATATATAATTAAGATAACACACATTAAAATACAAAGTTTGACAATTTTTGTGGTAGATTGAGATTTTTTTATAATAAAAAATATATTTCTATTTAAATGAGTTTGTTATATAATAATCTGCTGAATTAGGTTATTGATGAAACGATATTAAGATCGGATGTATCTTTTGAAGGTGTTATTATAACATTTGTACTCATCTAGAAAAGGAAAAAGCTTAGTTGCCATAAGCGCAGGAAAAAGTATATGGTTTCACCCTTTTTTTTTTTTTAATATAAAAATGGTAGTCTCTATATATTTCTTCATCAGAGCAAAAACACAGCGGAATCCTATAGAAATCCCGAGCCGTCTCCATCTACCATCTCTGACCAGCCGCCGCCATCCATCACCGGAGATCCAAAGATGAGCTGCCGTTCAATGAATCTGATATATAATGTGCCTATATTTTTTTTTCACTATAATTTTAAGTTTTTCCTTTCTTTTGTGTTTTCTTTGTAATTTGATCATGTCGGTCATATTTTCTAAACTATTAAGAAATTGTTTTAGGTCTGTTTTTAGAATCTTATAAATATGATTGATCCCCTAGTTTGTGAGAGTACAATTCATTCAGATTTATTAATAAAAGAAGTTTTTGCTCCTTTATCTCTTTACTTTCGGCTAAAAAATTGTTTTTAGCAAATTCAAGGGAGTGTGTTTTGTTTGGGGATTTTAAGACTAAATGATCGAAACCACAAACCCTATCAGTTATTTACGTGATTTACATCAGTTGGTATCAGAGAAAGCAGTTTTAATTTCTCAATTAAAACTCGATCCAGTGCTATCATGGGTCCTCGAAGACGAGCCGGAGAAGAACAACTTGACGAGATTCGTCAAACTTTGGAGACCTTTACTGTAGGGCTTCAAGAGGCACTCCAAGCAGCAGTAGAAAACGCTTTAACAACAGTCCTACAATGCTAACAAGACCAATACCATGGTCATCGGGACGACCGTAATCAAGCTCGACAAAATTAGGTTCAAAAGAGCCCACAGTATGAAGAGACTGATGACAACGAGGTCTTCGAGAATTTTTTTGCTGTACCTGTCCATGAGAAACGACACCATCCAGCTAGTAACGAGCAACATAACAACGATCGTTTTAATATGATGGAGATAGCTCAAGCTCAAGTCAACAATCCTCCTCGGTGGGAGACAAGTTTTCGTTCCAAGATTCCTGAATTTTTAGGAACCTTGAATCCCAAAGATTTTATTGATTAGGTTAATATGGTTGAAGAGATCTTGTATTCAAACAAGTCCCTGATGAGATAAGTGTTCCTCTTGTGGCTACATGTTTTAAGGGCCGAGCAATGGCTTGGTGGCAACAACTCAAAGAGTCTTGCACGCAAGTTAACAACTTACGATGCATATGTTTAGTAAGGCTCTTCTATAGCACCCTCTCCTCTTTCACCCATTGCAGACACCATTTCTTCTAATTTCACAGGCATACTTCGTGATTTTAGTGATGTTTTTCTGGCTGAGTTTCCTCTCAGATTGCCACCTCTCTATGATATCCAACATCATATTGATTTGATTCCCAACTGCTTGTTTCCTAAACGTCCTCATTATCGAATGAGTCCTCAGTAGCACAGTGAGTTACGATGACAACAGGTGGAAGAGCTCCTCTTTAAAGGTCATGTGCGTAAAAGTTGAAGTCCCACTACAGTTCCCACTTTGCTCATTCCTAAGAAAGATGGATCTTGGAGAATATGTATGGATAGCCGTGCAATTAACAAGATTATGGTACGTTACCGATTTCTTATTCTGCGTTTGGATGATCTTCTCGATCAAATTGGTCGTGCTTCTAATTTAAGAAATTGGATTTAAAGAGTGAGTATCACCAAATTCGGTTTCGACCTGGTGATGAATAACAGACAGCTTTTAAGATGAGAGAAAGACTATTTGAATGGCTAGTTATGCCATTTGGCCTCTCTATGCTCCTAGTAATGTTATACGAGTGATGAATCAATCTTTACTGCCTTTCATTGGTAAGTTTGTGGTCGTCTATTTTGATAATGTTTTGATTTTTAGCACGGATATACAAAGTCACTTATCACATTTGCTGGACGTCCTTTTTGCTCTACGTCGGGAGAAACTCTATGCAGCTCGACAAAAGTGCATCTTTTGATCCCCATAAGTGCTTTTACTGGGCTATATTGTCTCTACCGTGGGCTGGAGGTTGATCCCAGTAAATTTGAATCAATTCGGTCCTGGCCAACACCTAAGACGATTATGGACGTACGAAGTTTTCATGGTCTCGCTTCCTTTTACTGCTGATTTGTTCACCACTTCAGCAATATTACATCACCGCTTACAGATTGTTTGAAACAAACTTCTTTTGTTTGGAAAAATGAAGCAAATACATCATTCGAATCGATCAAGCCTAAAGTCTAAATTAACGTTAGCGCCTATTTTAGTCTTTCCTGATTTTTTTGTCACCTTTGAGCTACACTGCGATACCTGTAAGTATGGTACTGGCGCTCTTTTAAGCTAAAAAGGTCATCTGGTGGCTTTGGTGTCATCTTCTCGAATCTGTTATGTGTCGTCAGATCCATCAGTAAGGTAAGGCTTCAGCCATATATCTTTTATTCTCCTTCTCTCTTGCGGATGTGACCCACTGGGTGTGGCAGATCTGATCCCTGGTTCCCATTTTTTCTTATGTTGGTTATGAGAGTGCAGATCTGTGTTTGTATGGTCATCTATTATTTTTTTCTTCTAGATCTAGATCTGTTTTGTAAAAAAGGAAGGCGAGGATTGGTTGTAAACTTCTTCTCTTTCTACAAAATCTTTGGCTTTAGTCATTTGATAACATCAGCTTAAGTTATCGGAGAATGTAGATCTACTTGTTGATTTATGTTAATGTTAAACCAAAATTAATTGTTTGATGCTTGAATGATGAATGTGGATATTGTGATGTGGTAAAGAGAATGGGAACTTTCCATGTGTAGAGATCCTAGCTACTAGGATAGTGTCCCAAAAAGGGATGATTACTTGAGTAAGTATGTGACAAGCTGTATACAGACGGCATGTCTTCAATGTGGCCTGTGTTAGACCCTGGCGCCAGTGAGGGCGGACAGTGGCAAGAGGACGCTTAGGACCATGGGGTATGCGGGCAGTTGGCCTTAGGGCACGAGTGGTTAGAGTAGAAGAATCTAGGGGTTTTATTTGATACATGAGTGCCTCTTTTGGGATGATGTTTGTTTGGTGATATTAGCCCATGACTTGTGTGCTTGTGATTGTGTGTTTGAGAAGTGTCAGTAGGTCTCTAAGACCTGCTCTCACTGGGTAATCCAAATTACTAATCCCTCCTTGTAGGTCACGAGGAGTTGTAGGAGTAGATGTATTGGTGTGGTGCCTAACTTTTAGGAAGCAAGGGATGTTCTTTTATATTTCTTTTAAGTTCTTTAGAAATTAGAGTTGAGTTATTTATTTTTCATTTGTTATTTAAAAACGATTTATAAGATATTTAAGTTTGAGAGTTTAATAAAGGAATTAGACTTGGAAATCTTTGTTGGTAAGATTGGTATGAGAATTTTGGAGACCAGGTGTGACAAGTTTGGTATTAGAGAGGTGATTAAACCTAACCAGTACTATCCTGGAAGGTAGATTTTAAGAACTTTATATTCGGATTTCAAAATGTTTTCAATGTGTTCAAAAATCAGAGTTTTCTAAAGTTAGAATTAGGGCACTACCAGGACCTATGCTTTTTGCACTTCTCGAGAATGTTTTCGTTTAGTTAGTAGGTTATCTTCTAATCTGCTTTGTTATCCATCGTGGTGAAGAAGAAGCTTAGAAAGGGTGTTCAGAGGATGTGTCATTGATGTTAGCATGTGTGAGTCTATCAGGAAGCTTGATGAAGATGGAGGTTGAGCTGTTATGAAGTCATCTTAGGAATGGATTGGCTAACCCAACATGAGGCAGTAGTGGAATGTGCCAAGGCGTGTGTCCAGATACATTGGAAGAAGGGGAATGTTGTTTTAAGAAAATTTTAAACTAGGAGTTGGGTTATTTCAATGCTGCAATCAGAGGAGTTGTATGGAAAGGGGAACAAATAATTTTTTGGCTACCATCACAATGACGAGAGAAGTAGAAGCCCCGAGTTTACATGTGAACCCTGTACCGGCTGAGTATGTGGACGTATTCGAGTCATTGCAAGGACCTCTACAATCAAGGGATAATGCTTTCAATATAGAGTTGGATCCCGGGATAACACCAGTGTCAAAGGCACCATATCGGTTGGCACCAGCAGAGATGACTGAGTTGAAAAAACAACTGAAGGATCTGGTGGAAAAGTGATTCACCAGACTAAGTAGTTCACCTTGGAGAGCACCTGTCCTGTTTGTAAAGAAGGACGGAAATTTCAGATTCTGCATTAACTAGTGAGGCTTGAACAAGGTGACTAATTCGTACCGTCTTCCACGAATTGATGCGTTATTGGATCAACTGCAAGGATTTATGTGGTTTTCAATGATAGATTTGACCTCAGGATATCATCAGATCCGATTGCAGAGGAGGATATTCGTAAGACGGCATTCCAGACCCGTTATGGACACTACGAATTAGTGGTAATGCCATTTTAATTAACTAATACAGGAGCTGCCTTCATGAAGTTGATAAATAACATATTCGGATTATATTTGGACAAGTATGTAATTGTGTTCATTGACGATATTCTGGTATACAGGAGTAACGAGGAGTATGAGTGGTACTTGCATGTGATTCTAAATAAGTTGATGGAGCATAAGTTGTTTGTTAAGTTGTGTAAGTGTAATTTCTAGCAAAGAAAGATTGTTGGAGGTCAAAATCCACATTTCCGTAATCAATTGCTAAAATATTTAAATATCAATATAAGTTTTTGTATTTAGATATTTTCGATAAAAAAAGAAAAACAACGATATTCGGAAAATTAGTTTACGATAAAACTATTTTATCAATATCTTTGCGTAAAATATACGAAAAATCGATTTTCATATATTTTTATGTTAAAACCGATAAAATTTGTAATTCCCCGAATTTTTCATATCGCAAACAGAACATTTCGTCCAAACGTCATCACAAACCCTAGCCGACGCGTCCATGTACCTGAGTAAGTGTGCTCGTTGCTATGCAACCCGAGCCAGCATGCCTCCTGATGTGCCGAGTTGTTCAAGCAACAGTACATTGCACCATGACGAATCCCAAGCCAATCATCCTCTGATGCCTCCTCCTTAACCGAAGCCGACGGAGGGGTGCATGGTGGGCAGCACACCAAATCCCCGAGCCGACGAGACCTCGAGTCCCCGAGCTGGTGGATTCATTCTTCGCCGTGTTGATTAACAAAACTTCTGGGAAGATGACATCGTGGTTCACCTGAGCTGATGGCTCTCTCAACGTGCCCCGACATCGCTCCCGAACCGGTGATTAGAGGAACGTCCTGATTTGATGGAACATCGATAAACTAAGGCAAACTACGGTAAAACCCGAGCCGATGATCCTCTCTACGCTTTTCCCCAAGCTGATCGTCTCTTCCTTTGTCTTTAAAAATCATTTCGAGGACTTATCGAGGTTTCCATAAACTTCTCTATGTTTTACGGAGAATACGTGATTTTTTATCTATCGTAAAACGATAAAACGTTAGCTTAAATTAAATCAAAGCGCCAAACTGAAGAAATTAGTAAACCGAAGACGAAGGATAGGATTAGACCAAACCGATAATGAAGGTAATCGCGGGCCGAGCCGACTTCTAGAAGATTCCTCAAAAGTCGGTAGAAAAGACGAAGAGATAGGCTCCCACATCGGGAATTAGGCTAATTATGCATTAAAGTTGTCAAGTATATAATCAATGAATACCTTTCAACACATTCTGAAATTGTTACTTTTTGTACTTAAAGATTTAAGTATCCAAAACTTTTTCTTTTCGCTTATTTCTTTGTACGGACATTCTTTTACTTAATAAAATTTTATTTTCGATCTTTTTCTCAAGTTTCTCTTCTCAGAACTTTTGGGACCTAATTATTAATTTTGTTTTCTAAAATTTTTTGTGCGAATTCTGGTTTTCACAAAGATTGGATTCTTGGGCCATGTGATTATAGAAACCGGAGTAGCAGTAGATCTGGAGAAATTTTTTTTAATCACTAGTTGGCCAATAGGCGAAGTGTGCCACTGAGGTCCATAGTTTTATTAACTTGGCAGGATACTACCAAAAGTTCGTGAATGGATTTACCAGTATGGCAAAACCATTAGCGAGTTTGACAGGGAAATATGTTAAATTCGAATGGACGGAAACTTTTGCCAAGAGCTTTGAGCAATTAAAGGAACGGTTGAGTCAAAGCCCCCCGTGTTAGTGCTACCACGGCCTGGAATACCATTTGTAGTCTACATATATGGTTCTGGAGTCGCGTTAGGATGTGAACTTATGCAGGAAAGGAATGTGGTAGCCTATGCATCAAGGCAGTTAAAGAAGCATGAAGTCAACTATCCAACATATGATTTGGAATTAACAACAGTGGTCTTTACTCTTAAGATATAACGTGTATACTTATATGGAGAAAATGTGTAAGTGGTCATGGACCATAAAAGTCTAAGGTACATCTTCACTCAAGGGGATCTGAATTTGAGACAGTACAGATAGACAATCAGAACGGACCATTCATACATTAGAGGATATGTTAAGATCTTGTTTGCTAGATTGGGAAGGATAGCGGGGGAAGTACTTGCCATTGGTGGAGTTTTCCTGAAACAGTAGTTATCACTCGAGCAAAGGGATGTCTCCATGCGAGGCTATGTATGGTAAACCATGCCAAACCCCTTTATGCTGGACCGAAGTGGGAGAGAGACGGGATCTAGAGTCGGAGATGATCTAGGAAACAGCTGAGAAAGTGGAGTTGCTCAAGGAAAGGCTGAGAGAAGCACATAATCGACATAAGAGTTATGTAGACAAGTGCAGAAGATATAAGGAATTTGCAGTGTACTTTAAAAATAAGGATTTTTCAGGGAAGTGATCCGTAAGTTGAAGAAGTTAAGGCCAAGGTATATGAGACAATTTTTGATCACTGAGAGGATTGGTGCAGTGGGATATCGGTTGGAGTTGCCACAAGAGTTATCGGATTTCCATATTGTGTTCGATGTGTCAGTTTTGCATAAGATTTTTCGTGAATTAGAATTAATTCTACGTAAGCCACCAGCAGATGTGAGTCGCAATCTGTCAGTAGTAGTGAATTAGCTAGTTGAGATTATGGACCTCAAGGAAGCGAAGGATAATGGGGAAAAGACCCAGATGGTCTTGGTTCGTTGAAAAAGAGAGGAGATCAACGAGGTTGTTTGGGAACCAGAGTTGCAGTTTCGTACGGGTTATCCTGAATTCTTTGCGGGTGCCAGTGATTCACAGAGTGTTGAGTTGAATTCAGGGGTGAAATTCCAGTTACTGGGGGAGAATTGTAGTACCCTGTCCCACGTAAAAAAGGGAGAAGCCTATTTGCCACATGCCCAGGAGAAGGTAATCCTAGGGTCTCCTCCCCACGTCTTCTTATAAAAAAGGCAGCCTCCTTTCATTTCTTCATCAGAGTAAAAACACAGAGGATCCCTACAGAAATTCTTAGCCGTCGCCAGCTACCATTCGACCAGCTGCCACCGTCCATCGCCAGAGATCCAAGGAGGAGCTGCCGTTCAGTGAATCCAAGCCGGTTTTTTTTCGAATATGTTGCGTGCCGTCAGATCCATTAGTAAGATAAGCCTCCATCCATATCTCTCTTCTTCTTTTTCTCTCCTTCGGATGTGATCCACTGGGTGTGGCAGATCTGATCCCTGATTCTCTTTCTCATGTCCCAAGAGGGGATCATTACTTGAGTACGCATGTGACGAGCTTTGTACATGCGGTATGTCTTCGTTGTGGAGTTTGACGGACCCTGGTGCCAGTGAGGGCGGACAGAAGCAAGAGGCCGTTTAGGACCACAAGGTGTACGGGTGATTGGCCATAGGGCACGAGTGGTTAGAGTAGAAGAATGTAGGGGTCTTCTTTGATACCTTAGTGCCTCTTTTGAGGTGATGTTTATTAGGTGATATTAACCTATGACTTGTGCTTATGATTATTTGTTTGAAAAGTTTTGGTAGGTCTCTAACACTTTCTCTCACTGGGTAATCCAAATTACTCACTCTTTTTTGCACGCAACGAAGAGTTGTATAAATAAATGTATTAGTCTGGTGTCAACTTTTCGGAAATAAAAAGTGTTTTTTATATATATTTTTAAAAATTTTTAAATTAAAGTTGAGTTATTTGGTTTTCGTTTGTTATTTTGAAACGATTTATAAGATATTTAAGTTTGAGAGTTTAATAAAAAGAAATTAGATTTATAAATATGTGTTAATAAGATTAGTATGAAAATCTTGAAAACTGGATGTGAAAGTTATGTTTTACAGCTTTAAAAAAAAAAATTAATAGAAAATAGTATTTCATGATATTAAAAATAAAGTTGTTTTTCGTTTTTGTTTTAAAGAATAAAAATTTGTTAAGGGTTTGACAAAAAATTATAATTTTTATTTAATTTTTAGTAGAAAAATGTTTTCCTTTTGACGTTTGAAAATATACTATAATTATAATTTTAAGTAATATAGGCCGATTGAAAAGCCATTATCATTTTAGATCAAACATGTTTTTGATTTGTTGTTCAATCCACAGTTTCGATGTTCTTGTAACAATTTTACCCATTATTTTATGTTGTTCTTATCACAATTCTTCCCATTATTTTATGTCATTCTTCTCACTATGATACCCATTATTTTTGTATGGGTAAAATATCACAATCCATAAATAGTTTATCGATATCTTGTTCTATATTGTCATTACGTCTGGTTGGTTGTATCTCATCCTTACAAACTTAATTTCAAAACAATAGTCAAACTATATTTAATAATTGGTATACATAACCCAAGTGTTTATGATACATTCCAGAGGGTGGGTAATCTATACTTTTCTCGTATTCGTCTATGATCAGTATTAATAACACACTAGGTAGTAACTTTCGCCTTGCGCGGTACATGATATTTATAGAAATATTTTATTATATATATTTTAAAATTATATAAAATAATATTAAATATAATTTTAAAAATTATATTATCTATATAAACGATTATAAATTTTTTTAAAATTTTTTTCTTAAATCATTTTATAAAAAAATGATTTACTCAATCAACTCTTTTTTATATTTTCATAAATTCTATCATCTTATATAAATGATTTATTATTATGATTATTCTAAAAATAAAAAATGATAACTATCATAAATTGAATAATTAAATTTAAAAAATTTAGAAATTTGATCTTTTAATCGATTTGTACTTTTTCAATAATTACACCATTAACAACAAAATATTTCCTCTAAAAGCATACAATTTTCATTTTATTTTTATATACCATTGGAAGATTTGAAATAATAGACTAAACTATAAAAAGCTATAAAAATAAAAAATGTGAAAGCTTCAAAATTATTATTGTTTTAAAATGATGAGGGAATTGATATATTAAAAAAAAATATTATATAGTGAATGAACATATAATTTACATTTTATACTAAAAAAAATCAAATTGTATTAATAAAAGTATTAAAAACAAACTTAAAATATTTTAAAATTTTAAATTAGTAAAACAATTAAATCATTTAGACTATATATTATATAACTTTACCAACTAAATTGTCTTTATCATTGAGTAAAAAAAATGGTATATTATTTGTATCTGAATTTATTACTAAATTGATTGATATAAATAAGCATAAATAAAATTATTATATATTTATTTAATCAAATTTGTGGTTATTTATTTAATATATATTATTTTTAAGTTATTTAGAAATGAATAATTGTTTATTACCATAATTTAATTACTGATTGGTATAAATACAAATCAAATATTGATATTGGTTTTTTTTTTGTTGTCAACACAATTAAAAGAAATCAATAAAGATGATCGATCCACGCTGGAGGAATCGAGTCGATATACGTCATCGCTGTAGGGTGGATTCGAGCACTTCGTGCCAACTTATCCGCCTTTCGATTTTGTGCGTGTGGGATGAGTTTCAGGCTAAACGTCTCATAACATCCTTTCCAATCTTCAAAAGCTTCCAGGTATTGTGAAAAAGCAGGCCAGTCGTGAGGGTTGGATATCATCTTTACCACTTCAGAGCAGTATGTCGCGAAAGTCACACTTTAATGAAAAGTAGAGACACATTCCAGGGCCCATAGTCAGAATCCTTCCATGCTCCATCTACATAACACCACCAGCCCTCTTTTTCCAGATTTTCCTGTGGAGAAATTGTGACCCTTGAGTGAGTGCCTTTCTCTGATAGTTGGGCCTCTTCCCATATCTTACCCCCGTGTCTGCTAGACGTAATATTTCCTGGAGAGTCCAATCTTTGTTATTATATAATTTATCATTCCGGTTCTTCCAAATATACCATAAAATCCAGGGATAATAATTCTCTACCACCTCTTTTGGGAGTCGCCAAAAAAGAAAATCCAAATTTGCAAAAATTAATGTCATCGGAAAGACATATGGATGCGAGGGTATCTTAGATAATGCCCAAGTTTGAACTACTAGGGGACATTCGAAAAACACATTGTTTATCGTTTCCTCCGCAGCTCCACACCGGGCACATTGCTCATCACACTTAATACCCCGATTCCTCAAATTCTTGTTAACCGCGATACATCCTGAAAGTATTTGCCAAATAAAATGTTTAATCTTTGGTGGACATTTCATCTTCCAGGAAAAAGCCAAAAGAGGTTTGACTTCTGGACCGTAATACTCAATCCGGCTTCCAGAATTTGGATATTGCTGCTCCACATTATATCCCGATTTAACCGAATATGTGCCTGTTTTTGTAAAGCGACAGCTAAGTTGGTCCTGTCGAAGTGAGTGTCGAATAGGCAATTGCCTAATGATCCTTGTATCCTCAGGAATGATAACTACTTCCAATAATGGTAAATTCCATGTACATGTCTGTGAATAAATCAGATCACTGACCTTTAAAGATGGATAAGTATTATATTTGCATGTTGCTGGTCTCGGGCGTGTGCCAGGAATCCAGGGATCATCCTATATTGATATTGGTTCATTTTAGGAAATAACAAATAAATATTTGAATTATTTTTCCATATAATGAAATTTAAAATAAATGTAGTTATATGTGATTAATGTATATGATAATTATGGTAAGTTAATATTAATTAATAATTTGTATTAATATTCTTGAATTTCCTTTAGATTTTCTTTTTATGAAAAAATATATTATTAGTATATCATAATTTACTTAATATAATCTTTATAATGTAAAATATTTATAATTTTTATGTTAAAGCTATTATATTTTATATGTCAAAGCTATTATAATTGTATGCTTTAAAAATATATATAATATACAATTATCTAAGTATAATATAATAAAAGGTTATAACTTTTATTGTAATTAGTAAATTTAATTTGAAGTGAATAAGAATATATTTATTGCGTATAAAAGTTATTAAATAATTATGTAATATATATATATATATATTTAATAGAAAATAATTTTTATTATATTATTCAGATACATAATTAAAATTATATATATTATGTAATGTATGAATTAATAAATAACGTGTATTTTAGTTAGAGTACATAAAATATATCATAATTTGAGTAATATGGTTATGAATAAATTTCCTATATATGATAAAAGATATAATGGCATTACCTGTAATTTATCTAGTAAAGTATGATTTATTTAATTTGAGACTTAGGAAGCTTTCTAGTGATGACACATCATCATGACATTCATGTAATAAACACATGATAGTAAGGTTATTCTTTTTTTAGGATTCTCAAATAATGTATAAGGGATTATGCATTAATGCATGTGATAGAAGATTGAACTAGATTATATCTCATCTTATTGACGAAAATTTGCTTTTTTTTTATTATGAATAATATAATAATATAATTTTTATTTTTATATAATTTCAATTACATCTTTTTAAAAGTTAAAATATGATAATAAATTTATTTAATTTATTTTATATTAGCTATTTTAATAATTTTATAACCAAACTAAATTAATTAATTATTTTAACTTGTTTTGTAATTTTTTAAATATTTGATAGTAAAATTGAAAAAGTCAATAATTATAAAATTTAAAATTTAACCCGCTTCACTATATATATTGATTATTATAATTCACTTCAAGTTACAAACATATCTCAATCTAATTTTTTTTAAACATTTCAAGTTAATAATGTACATGTTTTAAAGTAGAAAATTATTGATATATAGTTTGATTTTGTTATGAATACATTTTATTTTTTTTGTTAGTTGAAATATATTCAAAATATAGTTGTATATGTGATTACCAAAATTTGATTTTATGATTTATAAAAAAAAATTGATGTAATAGATTATTTAACCCGAGGCGACTCTCTTCGTGTCCCCGAGGCGACAATTCTTCGTGTACCCGAGGCGATGCCTGTTGACCCGAGCCAATGATCATAGTCTTGCTTGACCCCTAGCCGATCACGTCTCAGTCTTCGTATTTAAAATATTATTTCGAGAAATTTTTGATGTTTCGTAAAACATCTTGTTGTTTTACCGAAAAACATTACATATTATATATTGAAAATCTACAAGGCATTCAAACCAAACCAAAATTTCAAACCGAGGACATAAGATGAAAGTATTGAACCGAAAGAGAATATGATATTATACAATTATTTCTCTCTTACTTAGTGTCTTAGATATTAGATTCTACTTTTTCTTCCGGAAAACGGTCGATAAGATGAAGAGATGATCACAGTGGGTGGTAGACGACCTAGGCCGTTAACAAGTTTAACCGAAGAAATCACATCTCCAGTTGTCAACCAGATTCAGTTAGATAAAGGGCTAGGCTGTGAAACTGAGGTAAAGGTGAGCTCAGAGCAAGAGGCTAAGTGTTTAGGAGCAGGGATCTTTCTAAAAAAGTATCTTCCTAATGAAAAATGCTAATGGGAAAAAGCAATTGGTGCGTACAAGGATAGAACTAATCTACACAGCTACCTAATTAGTTTATAACTTAGTCTAAAATCCCAAAATTACGATCCTAATCTACCCTTTTTAAAGCCTTTTTTTCTTTGTCGTCTTCATCTCATTGCTTGACTTCTTTCTCCTTTTTGGGGTTCTACGTTTCTTTTGGCATTGGCTTAGGCTTGTTGTTGGGTCTTTCTTTTTGTGGCATATTTAAGTCCACCTTTTTGTGGTGATGGCCAGTTTTGATTCTTGGTTTTTGCCCTCTTTGCTGTTGTTGTTTTCGAATGCCTTTTGATTTATTTGAAGTTGAGCCTCTTTTTGTTGCCACCTTGTTTCTTTAATTTGTTTCCTCATTTTCTTCTTGTTGCCCAAACTCCGTTTTCCCTTTTTCTTTATTTTTTCATGGAATTTCCAGCTTCATTAAGAATGAACAGCTACTGAATCACCCTCCTAAGCTACCAAAAGATCCTCTAAACCTATTCGGTCCGAAATGTTAACCCATACTTTCATGCAATCCTATCATTATCGGCATGTTGCTAAGGAAGATTCAGAAGTGAAAAGGCCTCACATACTCTTGCAAAAAGTGGTTAAGGTTTTTAGCGAATGGCCTATGTAGAGGTGTGGTGAAACTTCTTGGACGAGAAAAGATTGGTAACAAATCGAGAAACGGTCAAAATATGAAAAATCCATAAAATCCGGTTTTCAAACTCGAGAATTGATAATTTCAAATGTAAATTAACAGTTCAAGTTCTTCAAAGGAAAAATTTGGTTGAATGCAATCAATCAAGGCTAAATTCACAAGAGATGATTTCAAAAAAGTGGTGCAGCCTTCAGTCCAACCTAGCTATAGATGCACCAAAGAATGCAAAGCAATGACAACATATTAAAATCTTAAGAATTACTATCTACAAGAACTCCAATATATATATGCAAGATGCAAGAAATGCAATGATCTTATATGAATGCATCTAAAAATCAGACTTAGATATGTGATAAATGCACTCCTTTTTGTAAAGAATTTTGAAAAAAATTCCAAAATTTTCTGATTTTGCTTTTCTATGCAAATAGATGAATGCATGAACAAACTAACTATATGATGTGTATACATATTTCCCAAACTTAAATCTTACAGTCTCTTGTGTAATAAATAAGAGAATGAATAATAAAATGCGTAGATGATGCTAGTGCTAAATGAGCTAATGATGCATATTTACAATAATGTTTGGGTGCTGTATAAAAGGTATGAGTTGTAGAGGAATCGAGTTCCGCATAAGAAGGATAGGATGTGATGTTGTAGGTAGGAGTTTGGCTCCGCTCTGCCTTCCTTTTGCATCTCCTTGTTGCGGTTTCATGGACTGATGCCCTCGACGGTTCCACATTGGGATCTTGCCATTTTGGTCGCGCTATTGTACTTGTCGAGTTATTTCTCCTTGTGCTCTCCGCCTCAGCTTCCTCTAAGCTTTCGTCGTCCACCTTCTTGTGTGACGAGGACCCCTTAAACGCATTTTTGAATTGCTCCTGCAATTTCTTGAGGCCCTTGAACATCTTATACAAGTTGTGGTCCTGCCATTTATTCCACCTCTGAAGTGTGCTATGTTTTTGTTGGCCACCTCACACGAGTGCTTACTCCCGCCTGGACTAGATGGGAAATAACACCTCTCGGCTTCAGGAAAGCCGTACTCATCTGTACTTGGCTCCTCCTGGTTATGCTCCTCAGGTTCATCTAGTGTCTGATCCTCTTCCAGGTTGGTGAGCAGTTCCTCCTCGATGTCGTCTCTTAGTTGCTGTGGGATCCGTGAAAGTGCTGATACTCCACCAACTCGAAGCCGAGGTTCAGCGGATTTTGGATCGAGGTGACATCATGGTTAGGTAAATAGAATAGAACAGCCATATCCCCTTTGTTATCATCCGGTATTCAAACTCTTGTCCTTGTGATCTCCCATTACATTGCACCTTCTTAAGGTAGAGGATATTGATCCAGTCGTTCCCGTGAATGGGGTCCTCCATTGGTGTATTCTGACCTCAGAGTATAGCCGTCATGATCCTTCCGCCATATCTCGGTGTCTTACCTATTGAAGAGAACAAAGCATCTCTCGTCTTTTCCATCTCCTTTAATAGCAATGTGAACAGACCGACCTCTCTCCGTCCTCCTCTAAGTTTCAACCGATTTGTGGTAGTTCTCAGAAACCTCGCCATGTGTTGGGGTCAAAATGCTCACTTCGGGAATTAACGGCTAAATTGTTTAAATATTGGAGAAACCTACCATATTTAGATATTTTCAAAAAATAAACGATATTCGGAAAATAGTTTAACTAAAACTATTTTTATCGAAACTTTACAAAAAATATACGAAAAATTACTTTTCGTGAGATTTTTCTGATAAACAGATAAAACTCGCGATTCTTCGAACTTTTTGTATCATAAGCTAAATAAGGGCAAGGGTTTCAACGGTCAAAACTCAGTACGAAGCCGATCAGCATGCAAGGGAGGTGATGGCTGAGCCGGACGGTCAATCCAGCAAAAGACGGTCGAGCCGATCGACCATCACCCTGCCCTGTGCCACCATGATGATCGGCTCGGCCGAAAAATGCCTCTCCTATGAGCCGAGCCTGACGTTGTGCAGCACTGCCCACATGTGCTCTGAGATGCCGAGCCGGAGGGCACACGTCAAGCCCCAGGTGCCAAGCAGGACAGAACGTCCATCTCGTCAGCCCACCCTGAGGCCGAGCCGGATGACATTCCTCGAGCGATATTACTGGCTTAGCCGTCATGTCTCCTGCTTCCTCCAAGGCTGAGCCTGACAACATTCAGCAATCCACGCATTGAGCTCACCGGCGAAACCGTACGCACAAGGGAGAGGAAGAACGGTCGGTGCGGCCGTTTTCCCTCACAAAACAAGACTGAGCCGGACGTGTTCCAGCATTTTATCCAATCATGCTTTTTTCTTCGTCATCGAGATGATTTCCCGAACTTATCAATTTTTTTCATAAACTTCTAAACGTCTTATGAATACATCGTAACATTTTTGTTTATCGACAACGATAGAACATTAGCTTAAAACAAGTCGAAGAAAACTGCTAAACCAGAAGACGAGGGATAAAGTTGGGCCGAGCTGACAGGGAGAATTACTGCAGGACAGACTGACTTATCGAATATTCTCGAAGATTCCTCAAAGTCGGTGGAAAATAAGAGAAGACTAGTACATACATTGGGAATTCGACTAACTAGGACTTAAGTTTGTATAGTATAATTACATATCGATGTTTAGCGTTGTAATGGAGATTATCTCATCTTATGATATTTAGCAATAAAGAAGTAAAAATCTATTTTCTATTTTTGTCATAGTTTACTTTCGCTTTCTTTCTAAGATTCTTGGATCCTTACATTAACTTTCTTAAAATACGTTGAGATGAATTTTGGTTCCCACACCATGTGATCATCCATCATTTCCAGCTCCTTGAGGTGCACCATGCTGGTGTCCTTGCGGTGAAAGAAAGTATTGGCTATCGCCTTGTGGCATATCGTAGAGCTGGATGCCAAATCTTGGAGCTCTTGACCACACCTGGTCTAAATGGTCCAACTCCAATCGTCTCCCACAGGGTGTCAATCTCTTCTCTCTCAACATCATACTCACTAACCCATTCAAGACCACAGAAAAATCCTTAGATTTCTTCTAATTTGACGAAGGAAGTTCTGTTGGTGTGGCCCCCATGCTTGTAACTGATGAAGCTGTCCCTATCTCCCTCATATCTCTCATTCTCCTCAGGCTCGTAGTAACACCTTCAAGATAGTCAAAAACTGAAAAGTCACCCCAACATGAGAGGGGAACGGTATCTCCATGAACTTTTTAAGTCACATTGCTTTGAACAGATTTTGGCAGTCTTCATCGATGCCAAGCTTTATCATTGTGGGGACATCGGGATATCTTGTCGCCTTGAAGTTCATTATGTCATATGCAGCCCTTATTTCCTCCTCTGAGTGTCTGGAGTCGTCCCTCTTGCTTCTTGAAGAGCTCTCGGTGGTCTTCTTCCCTTCTATCTTTTCAGTCTTTTCAGCCAGAGTGGAGCCAATGAAACCACTTCTAGTAGCTCTCGAAATGGTCCTTTGAGTGAATTGGGTCATTCTTGATGGGAAAAGAGAATTTGTAGACGGTTTAGACGAAGATAGATTGAATGAACTGAGTAGAGAAGAATGAGAATATAAAAGGCTTTTTTTTTTTGGTAGGAGAGTGGCTTTTAGTGATTTTGAGACCAAAAGGAGGAGTGAGGAGAAGGAGGCATACATTGGTCATTTTAGAAGTGGTGGGGAGCAAGTTGGGTAGCTTTTATTCACCGTAGAACCTGAAGCTCCTTATCTACACATTCCTTATCCTATCGCCAAAGACGTGGGTCAGGGAAGTAAAGCCGATGTGGTTGCTTGATGTGGCGTGCCTCTTCTTCTGTTTCATACTCCGGCTTGACTTTAATAGGAGCTGCCTGGTCTGTTCCTCATTACAATCACTAGAGATCTCTCGCTTGGTACCTAGAACTCCTGAAACATCTTCAAAAACAACTAGAAAAAGCATTATATACATGGACAAGCTTAGGGTGTTTCACGAATAGTTTTTTTTGNTTTTTTTTTTGGGGGGGGGGGGAGGAGGAATGGTCACTCCTTGATCGTGATGAAGGATCTTCTTTCTTCCCAAACATGTCCACAATGCTAGCTATGAATTTCCAGAGAACTTCCTCATTGCTCACTTCGTTCCCCTTGTTTTCAGTCAGTAAAGTCTTAGCATTAACCTTGAAGTGAGTGAATAGGGTTACTCCTTGCTTGTTCTTATAGCTAAATACAGGTTGACCTTTATCTTAAGACAATTTTCAAGATCCACACCTCTCAAAAACTAATTGAGTGAGAGTTTTTGCTTGATTTCCTTTGTCCTTGGGCTTTCCCTCTTTGGTGTCTCCGTGGTCCCTTGATCTTCTTCCTTATACAGGCTCATGAGGCTGTTTTCCTCAAGGCTTATTTCATCATAATTAGCCCTCCTAGGGGGGCTTGTTCTTGTCTTTAGCTTTTTAGAGAACCTTATGGAATAAACTCGATGATCACTCCTTCTTCATTTGTAAATAGTACTGGGAACTGGGTCAAATCCGCCGTGCTTGACCCGCCCCGCAGCGGATCGACAAATTTTCCGACCCAGAAAATCCGCATCCGCAAAACGCGCAAAAAATGATATACCTGCACCAGCCCCACTTAAATTTGCGGGTTACCTGTGGGACCCGTACCGCCCGCAAAATTTTTAAATATAAAAACATAAAATCTATATGTTTTTTTTTGTTATAATTTTGATTTTTAATAATATAAAATAAATACTTTTGATAAATAATAGATACTTTTAGAAAATAAAATAAAATTTATATATACTATATAACATTTTTTATGTTTAAAAAGAAAGAAATAAAATTTCAAGCATGATTTGTAAGGCATGAACCTCATGAGGCGATTTTCACTCACATACAGCTCGATCATTCAGGTTTTGCAGTTGAAGACTCCACCTGCTAAAGCTAAGTAAGGCTTTCCAAGTACCAGAGTCTCTTTCTCTTCATACTCCATTTCTATCACCAAGAAATCTGTTGGAAAGACTACATTGCCAATCATGATTCACGTGTCTTCAATAATTCATTTAGAGTTGTTTTGCTCCCATTTGCCAACGATACGGGTGTGTGATGTCTCCGCATTTTACACTATTTTTAGGCATGCATTTTCACACATAATAAGTTTAATATGCATTAGGATAGATTGAGGTCATTTGTGCATGTTTGGAAGTCCTTATCAGATTTTTGAGGAGCTGGGCTTACTAGGAGAAAGCTAAGAGTTGATCAGACAGCTTTTTGGAGCAGAAGATCCTAAGAGGAAGAGGATTTCCCAAGGAGCAATGGACACACACAACAAGATTCCTTGGTGCAGAACTCCTGAAGACTGTACATCGGGCAAATACAACGGGATGGCTCCGATGTCAAGTAAGAAGTAAAGACGCGTATACAGCTGGACATGAAGTGAAACCACATGTACAGCTTGACAAGAAGACAAATAACGGTTACATCGGCAATCCACATCGGGGTGAAGCTGTTGTGCGCTACAGTCTAAACTAGTTTACTTTTTTGCCTTGGTTCCATCTTTTTCCCAAAAGGATAAGGCTTGCCTCTAGGATTTTGGAGACCACATAAATGCCCTATTTAGATCATTTTATAGAGCAGCCACGAAATAAATTTTTTTTTGCCTCACCACTTTTGTATATCTCTCTCCATTTGTTCATCTTCTCCATTTTTCTTAAAAACTCCATTGCTAAAAAATTGCTTCATAAAGATTGCAGCTTTTTAGTTTATTTCTTCATTTATGTTATTCTCTTCCTCACTAATCATGCTTTTCACTCTTTCCTGAATGGGATTAGTGATTAGCAACATGATTAGTGAGTAGTTTTCTTGGATTTGAGATCTTGGTAGATTAGGGGTTATTCTAATGATTGTTTAGGATGTATTAGGCTTAGATCTTAGCATTCCCATTCTTGTGTATTTAATCTTAATGCTAAGGACCTCTCTAATGGAGAAGTTGATCTTAGGCTTTTGATTAGCACTTATGGTGTTAGATTAAAACCTTGATAAAATCGTATTTTAGATTATGTTAAGAAATCTTGATTCGTTCCATGTTTCTTATATGAATGAGCTAAATGTCTAGTACCTTATTTATGGGAAATCGCCATTAGACTTTTCTTAGGCATGAGAGTGTCAATGAAATATCTGAAATGATTGCATAAGAGATTACTCATCCTAGTGTAGAAGATTAGCTGTATACGGAGTATTTTGGTTCTATGGAGCTTATTATAAATGCTTGTTAATCATAGATACACCAACGAATAATTGGGTTTGAAATGCGATTATCAAAGGGACTTTTTTTGCCAAGAGATTGGATTAGTCTTTATTTGTGCTTCTTACCTAAGGTTGAGTTCTTTGTATAATTTGTTTGAACCTCTTAACATGAATTAGGATCGCCCCAAATCAATGCCATGATCTTGAATCTCTTTTGTTTCTTTATTTCTAGCTTTACTTTCTTTTTTGCTCTGTTTTTGAGTTGTTCTTATTGTTGATCTAGTTCGTTATTATTAATGTTGCTTGCTTTTGCTTCTTTCTTTGTTTGTAGGTTGTTAGACATCAAAACCTTTCCTTATTAGCTTAGCTTAGTGAGTACTCTGCATCTCAAGTGTCATTAACTTCCTGAGTGGAGTGATACCTCAAATACTACAATGACGTGTGTGTTTGAGGATTGAGTTTAGGTCTCAAAAACCTCTACATCGATAGGCGCTGTTGCCTCTCGGGATTGTATTTAATGCATTCGAGATTGAGTTCTTGCTTAGCACTTTATTTCAGTTCTGATATTCTTTTCTCTTTATTTTTTAAGATACAATGAATAACCAAAAAGCTTCATACATGCACCATCACAACGTACCAAGTGGCTTCCACTATGGTTTCAGCAACTTCTCCAACCAGCCTAACTTTCCTTATGATGGTTATGGTGCTATTTATCCGCATGATTATGGCTACATGCAATAGCTTTAGTTATGCAAACATCCGAACCAGTACCAAACCAGAGCCAGCCATGGAGATGGAAAGCTTAAAGCAGAGGAGAGTTAGGGAAACCAGTAAGCTGAGTTCAGCCAAAATGGAGGTCCAGATCAAGCATTCCAGTTCAACAAACACATGGAGAACACACTCAACCCACCTAAGAGATACCAAAAAGAAGAATTATGCCCAAATCTTTCAACATGAAGAAGTTATGGAAGTTACAAACCAGCAATTCCCTAATATACCCGATGAAGACCTACAATCACATATTGAATTATTCTGACCAGACCAGAAGGGTAAAGGCAAAAAATACAATTGTTATAGAACCCCAATTCATCACAAGCACACAGAGAATTGGAATCACATCAAAATCTGTTTTTAAGAAGAAGTTATGAGAGATTCAACCTGGAAGATAATCCATAAACCCGATAGAGACCGACGACTACTAAAAGAAGCATACCTACCAAACCATTGGAATTAAGCAACAAGTTCAAATTTTTTGGATTACTATCTAAAAAAGAAGCACGAAAAATTGGATTCAGACCAAAATTCATTACGGTTCGAAAGTTATTTAACTTTTAAACGGGAGGGTCTTCTACTTGGCTTATTTGGAAGCTCAAACATTCAATCATATACAAGCGAGAGTTTGGCGACCAGTAGACACATATAAACATTCAGGAGACGTATCCAACCATCCAGAAGAGTCATCAATCATCTTAAAATGCACCAGCATCCAGAGGATCAGGCGGATTCCCGATTACTCACACTTACCATATTTGGAAGCATACACATTTGAAGACAAAGAAGACAAACAGCTATATTTTGAAGGCAGCTACGTTTTGAGACTATAGTTGATGAACCTAGATATTCCATGGGATAATCCTTACTTGCTCAAGGTATCAAGATTCAAAGGAGTCATCAAATCCCTCTCATTCAGTTTTTTCTCCACAATATCTCTAAAAGGCTGATTTCTCTTTTGTTTTTAATATTTTACATATTTGTACATGAGTACTATATAAGCTCACACCTCTCTCATTGTAAAAGCACCATTTGAATATTAAAGTTAGTATAAAAGTATTATTTTCTTTCAAATAAATATGTCTTTGAATTTATTGTTTAGAGTTTAGGTGTGAGATGCACTTAAGTTCTTTAGAAATCTGTGAAGTAAGTTGTTTGTGTGATTCATATACCTTCTTCATTAACTGATTGAGTGATTCAATCTCTTCTACCTTTCATCAGATAATTTCTACCGGCTTAGAGAAAAGTGCCGTATGGCCAGCCTTCATTCCATCATCATCCATCAAGTAACCTCGTTCCAGGGGTTATATTATCTGGTATCAGAGCTTAAAAGCTCATAATCAGGTTTTATTTATCATTTTTATCAATTTTTGTGTTCTTATTTTCTGTATTTTGTGATTCTTCTGTTCTTAGTAAAAAAATAATAATTTACTTTAATTTGTTTTCTGTTATGTTGCTTTGTTTGATTTCATTCTACAAAACTTAAAGCGATAAAAAGAGTTCCGTGTTTTCGTTTATTGCACCTTGATTCATTTCAAAAAAATATCTTGCTTTCTAATTCGTCCCTATATATATATATATAGAACATTGATCTTGTTTGAATTCTGTTTCAGGTTGTGAAGTTTCCTTTCAAAGAAAAAGAGAGGATTGCTTGTGCCTTCCTGATCACTGCAACCAATCCTTCCATCACATTTTCGTTTTAAATTCCATTTGTTACACTTCTAATCATTGCATCATTATCACCTTCATCCTTAAACCGTGCTTAGATTGTCTTGCATATTCCATCATATTTGCATTCATTTTGGTTGTTTAGGATTTACACACAATGACACACAAAAAATGATTTAATTGCATGCGTTTGAGTATTGTCTTGCAATTGTTTCTTGCATATTTGATACATTTTAAAAAATTACATTAGCTAATCATTATGTCATTTGAAATTTAATCAGGATCATCATTTTAATTTAAAATATTGATTATTTCATTTAGCATTGTCACTTGATAAACGTGCATCAATTAGTTTCCATGTTCTTTTGTATCCACATTTTCATTCATTGTCATTTGAATAATTAAACCGTATTGCTTTATTTGCTTTCGTTTGCGCATTTTTGTTTTCTAATACTTCATATATTGTTGCATAAAGAAAAACAAAAAAGAGTCGTTGCCATTAGTTTCATTTGAATTTGACAACATTATTGTTATTGCATCTATAATTTGAGTCTTATTCCATAGTAATTTTGTTTCATTTCCATTGCAATCATCAGTAATTATCATTCAGGGGATTTTAATGGTGGTTGGATTTATAAAGAATTTGTTGATTTTAAGAATGGAGAGGTTTGTTAAATTTGGAAAGAGTTGTAGAGAGTTGTGTATATCTAGAAAATCTATAAAAATCATTTATAATAATGATTCTAAGAATCTTAGAGATGTATAGAATATTCTCAAAGTTTTGTTTAATGACATAAATTGTTTAAAATCCAATTCCTATTAACACTAGATTTTAATAGAATCATAAAATATATTTTTTTATAAATCTTTTTTGAATAACAATATATTTTATGTGGAATTAAGAAATCATCAAAACAATAACACTATAATTTTAATAAGAATGTTAAAATGCATAAACCAATAACAATATAATCTGAAATTTTTTACAGTCATTAAAAATATAACTCACGCTAATACCCCCTTAGTTTACATTCCCTAATTTTTCCTTCTAAAAGTCATTTAGCCTTTAATTCGAAATTCTTGATACGTCAAAGCATAAATTTTTTCTTGTTTCCATAAGTGAAAACCGTGTGCATTAGATATATAATTTACATTAGAGTATTGTGTCCAGCATTTGTTTCCTAGTTTAACACTCGGTCAAACAATCTTTTGCATTCATATTTCATCCAAAAGAAAGTTATATTGAGAGTCAGTCCATTGCTTTAGAACTAGCTGGTCCATTATTTTTATTGCATAAATTATTTTCATTTCTTTGCATTACTGTCCAGTCAATTTGAATTCATTATATTTTACTCAGAAATATTCATATATTTTATGTTGAACATTTCAGGTATCAACTACATTGAAAGAAGAAGAATGGCCAGAGGAAGAAGAGCAACCTGTGAAAGAGGAAGATCCCCAACAAAGCTACGAGTCTACAAACAGTTCTGAAGAAGAAGGCTACCAAAAAGAGGCCAGTCAAGAGGAGTTTGAGCCAGAGCCATACCACATCTGTTTCTCAAGGCATGGAGAAGGACCAGAAGCCTACTTAAGGTGGGAGGAAGACATAGATGAATGGTTTTGACTAAACCAAGTTCCAGATGAGGAAAAGACAACCATCGCCTAGCATACCTTAACCAAGGATGCATTTTGGATCTGGGATCTATATGCTTATGCCAAACTTGACTGTGGTACACCAGAAATATCCTGGGAAGAAATGAAGAAGGTGTTATATGAAAAGTTTTTAAAGGAAGCTGAAATCAACCGGGAAAGCAATGTGGAGATCCTTGCAAAGGCTGAACCAAGGAGATGGATTCTAGCAAAATGTCCAAGTCAAAAGCCTAAGCCAAAGAGGAGTCATTTTTCTAACCCAAAGAAAACCGTGGGGCACATTAAGGAGCCCAAGGATCATGAAGTTGGTGGAGAAACACGTGAAGGAGAAACGTTTTGGAACAATCAGAACATACCAACACAAAGAGCAAATCATATTTGAGCTATCTAATAGCATCAATGTGAGATTAAATATTTCAAAGCCTATCTCTATAATTTTATACTCAGACATAATGCACTTGTTTCTTTTCCAAAGTGTTGAAATTATTTCAGGAACTAAGGACAGAAACTACAAAATAAATTCCACTGTATAACACATTGATGCTAGACCCAGCTTAATTTTAAAGAGTCATCACCTTTAGTGGAGAAAACGACTGAGGCTATCAGATGTACAAGGGCTACAACACAGAGGATCCACACACCAGATCAGAGACGAGGCGTGATCCTATCCTTCATGCTCAAAGAAGAGCCACCATATAAACCAAACCACAGCAAACCACGACAATACCAAGGTAAGGCTCCAAACTACCAAAGGAAAATGAAATCTAACTTTCTTTCTATCGGTGCATTAAAATTAGTTCTGAGGACTGAACCTTCACAAGGGGGAGAGGATGATGCAAACCTCCGAACCAGTACCAAACCAGATCCAGCCATGGAGGTGGAAAGCATGAAGCAGAGAGCTAGACCAGTAGGCTGAGTTCAGGCCAAATGGAGGTCCAGATAAAGCATTCCAGCTAAAAAAACACTTGGAGAACACACTCAACTCACCTAAGAGATACCACGAAGAAAAATCATGCCCAATTTTTTTAACACGAGAAGTTATGAAAGTTACAAACCAGCAATTCCCTAATGTGCCCGATGAAGACCTACGATCACACATTGAATAATTCCGACCAGACCAGGAGGGAAAAGCCAAACAATCAAATTGTTCTAGAACCCGTACTCATCACAATAACGCAGTAAATTGGATTCACATCAAAACCCTTGTTTCAGGTTCACCGATGGGAGATACCGAGCCAACCAACGCTCAGTTACTCGCCGCTCTCACAGCCATCCAGACTCGTCTTGAATGCCTCGAGCAACGGCGCGACGCCGACAACAGTCTTTCCGACACCGATAGTAAGATTGACCCCGATAGACAGCGCAATAGCCCCAACCACCCGAGACACGGTCCCGACCAATGACACGGTCCCGACCAACGAAATAACGGCCACGATGAAGAGCAGCCTTGGCACGGCAGCAAGGACCTCAAGCTCTCCCCGCCGACCTTTTCTAGCAAGATCGACCCCGAATCTTACCTAGACTGGGAAAGGCGCATGGAGTACATTTTTGAGTACTACAAATACCCCGAAGCAAGGAAGATCGCCCTGGCCCAAGCTCAACTCACCGACAACGCCCTGGCTTGGTGGGATCGAGATGTCACGGACCGGAGGAGACGCTACCTTCCTTCCATCATCACATGGGATGAGATGAGTTTCCAGCTCCGGCCTACTACCACCGAGATCTTCAGAAATGATTCCGGAAACTCACCCAAGGATCAAAGAACGTAAAGGAGTATTTAGAAGAATTTGAAACCCTCACCAATAGGCTAGAAGTCCAGGATTCCCCGGAGACTCTTATGGCCCAGTTCCTTGATGGACTTCAGGAACGTATATCCCACAAGGTGGAAAGACAGCCATACCTCGCCCTGGATGAGTTGTTTCACTTAGCCATACAAGCCGAGCAACACATCAAGCGCAAGGTTGCCACCACCAGCCGACCCAGAGCCCCCTGGACAGAACCCACGCCTCAACGCACCCTCGACAAAGGCAAGGCATCCGAGACTGACCCGAAGGCCAAGAGACCAATCCCTTATCTCGGCGAGACCCCTTCCACCGGTGCCTGCCAGACTACCAACCCACGGACCCGAGACACCATCTGCTTCGAATGCAAAGGCAGATGACACTATGCAAGAGACTTCCCCAACCAGCTCCTGATAGTCATCCGTGATGATGGAGAATATGAGTCACATGACGAGGCTGACCAATCAGACTCCAAGGGAGAGATCACCGACTACCCTGATGTTGGAGAGATCCTGGTGACCCGGAGATCACTCAGTGCTTTGTTAGAACCTGAAACCATCCAAAGGGAGAACATCTTCCACACCAGATGCACTGTAGCAACCAAGGTATGTAGTTTAATTATAGATGGAGGATTTTTTACTAATGTTGCTAGCAAATACCTTGTGGACAGGCTTGGATTCAAGAAGACCAACCACCCCAGGCCGTACCGACTTAGATGGCTCAATGATGACACCGAGCTACGCATCAATGAGCAAGTGGAGGTTCCCTTCAGCATTGGCAAATATTCCGACCAAGTCTTGTGTGATGTCGTGCCAACGAAGGCTGGACACATTCTCCTCGGCCGACCATGGCAATTTGACAAGGAGACACTCCACAATGGCCGGTCCAATGTTTACAGTTTCATGCACCAGAGCAAGAAACACAACTTGGCTCCCCTTTCCCCACAAGAAGTCAACGACCTACAAAAAGCAATGGACAAAGGTGCCAAGGTAAGTAAATCTGATAAAACTTCCCTTTATATCACTTCAACCAGGATTGTTAAATCCTTAGAAATGAAGTGTCCCGTGCTACTCATGATCTTCCGAGAAGGATATTTTTCAGGAACTGACGAACCAAACCACCTGGAGAGCATCAAGCAGCTCGTTGACACCTTCCAGGACGTTTTCCCCGACGATATTCCCACCGGTCTGCCACCCATCCGAGGAATCGAGCATCAGATTGACCTAGTCCCCGGTGGCCCACTTCCCAACCGTCCCGCATACTGTGTGAACCCCGAGGAGGCCAAGGAACTCGAGAAACAGGTTCAGGACCTCATGAGCAAAGGGTACATCCGAGAGAGCCTCAGCCCATGAGCCGTACCAGTCCTGCTGGTCCCAAAGAAAGATGGTTCTTGGAGGATGTGTGTTGACTGCAGGGCCATCAACAACATCACAGTCAAATACAGGCACCCCATTCCCCGACTAGATGACATGCTAGATGAGCTCAGTGGTGCAACCGTGTTTTCAAAGGTTGACTTCAAGAGTGGCTATCACCAGGTCAGAATGAAGGAGGGAGATGAATGGAAGACATCATTCAAAACCAAACGTGGATTGTATGAATGGCTGGTCATGCCATTTGGCCTCACCAACCCCCCTAGCACCTTCATGAGACTCATGAACCATGTCCTCAGGGCTTACATCTGTAAGTTTGTACTGGTATATTTTGATGATATCTTGATATACAGAACTAGCCTAGAGGAACATCTCGGTCATCTTGAACAGGTTTTAGAAACACTTAGGCTGGAAAACCTATTTTCCAATCTCAAGAAATGCATCTTTTGCACTGATCAGCTTGTATTTTTAGGATTTGTTATAAGTTCTCAGGGTCTAAAGGTGGATGAGGAAAAGATCAAAGCCATCCAGGAGTGGCCCACACCAACGACCATCGGCCATGTCCGGAGCTTCCATGGCCTAACCAGCTTCTACCGCCGTTTTGTCAACTCACCTTGGTGATCTAAAAGAATGTTGCATTCCAATGGGGGCCTAGCCAAGAAGAAGCTTTCAGAAAGCTTAAGGACTGCCTTATCCATGCCCCGGTATTGGTCCTTCCTGATTTTAATAAAACATTTGAGGTTGAACGTGGTGCCTCAGGAACATGAATCGGAGCTGTGCAGACCCAAGGAGGCAAATCAGTAGCTTACTTCAGTGAGAAGCTGACCGGAGCAGCCCTCAATTACCCAACCTACGACCAGGAACTGTATGCACTTGTCCGTTCCTTAGAAACATGGCAGCACTATCTTTTGTCCAAGGAGTTTGTGATCCATACCGACCATAAGACTCTAAAGTACCTGAGAGGACAGACCACGCTGAAGAAAAGGCATGCCAGATGGTTGGAGTTCATTGAAACCTTTCCTTATGTCATCAAGTACAAGAAGGGAAAGGAGAAGATTGTAGCATATGCCCTGTCCCGGCGCCATGCACTCATCACAACAATGGAGGCCAAAATCATGGGGTTTGACCATCTCAAGGAGTTATCTGAGTAGGACCCCGACTTTGGAGACCTTTTCAGACAATGTGGCTGAGGGACCTTTGGACCATACTATTTCCACAATGGATTTCTTTTCAGGGACAAACGATTGTGCATTCCAAGGAGTTCAATGAGGGAGTTGATTGTAGGAGAAGCTCACAGAGGAGGCCTGATGGGACATTTTGGTGTTGCCAAAACCAAAAGCATCCTGACCGAGCATTTCTTCTTGCCTCACCTCAAGAGAGATGTGGAGTGTATCTGCTATATATGCACGACCTGCCTAAATGCCAAGTCCAGGTGACATCCCCACGGATTCTATTTACCTTTGCCTATTCCTAACATGCCTTGGGTGGATGTATTTATGGATTTTGTCTTAGGTTTGCCCGTGGTCAAGCACAAAGACTCTGTGCTCGTGGTGGTCGACAAGTTTTCAAAGATGGCTCACTTTGTGCCATGTAGCAAAACCAACGATGCATTCCAGATTGCTGACCTATTCTTCAAAGAAGTGGTGCGCCTGCACGGACTGCCACAGACAATCGTATCAGACAGGGATCCCAAGTTCATAGGGCATTTCTGGCGTACATTGTGGAAGAACCTAGGAACCAAACTGTTGTTCTCCACGTCCTGCAACCCCCAGACCAATGGACAGACTGAGGTTGTCAACAGAACCATAACCACCCTATTAAGGGCAACCATCGGTAACAATCAAAAGAACTGGCTTGATTGTATCCCTTTTGTTGAATTTGCTTATAACCGGGCCACCCGCTCTACTACTAAGCTCTCGCCATTCGAGATTGTGTATGGTTTTAAGCCGCAGGTTCCTTTGGATTTGGTGCACATACCCTCGGAAGAACAGCTGAGCCAGGATGGTATGACCAAAGCAGAGTTCGTGAATAAGACATATGCCAAAGTCCGCGCACAGATTGAGCAAAGAATGAGAAGATTAAGGCCAAAGCAGACAAGGGCCGAAGGGAAGTCTATTTCGAACCAGGAGATTTGGTGTGGCTACATCTGCACAAGGACCGGTTCGAAAAGGAGAGGAAGTCAAAATTAGCTCCCCGTCGCGCAGGACCATACAAAGTCATCAAAAGAATCAATGAAATTGCCTACCAGCTAGACCTCCAAGGTGAGTATGAAGTTTCACCCACTTTTAATGTTTCTGACTTGCTCCCATATGATGCAGGCGATGCTGTTCTGAGGTCAGAACCTTCACAAGGGGGAAAGCATGATGAGATCCCACAACCGAACACAACCGGGACCATCTTAAGGCCACCTATTATCCCGACCATGCATCATCGACCACGGGCCAGATCGGGCCAAAGAACCATGACCGAAGACTATAATCCCACCGAAAGACTTTTAGGCCAAATGGAGGTTCACGGCCTCATCAACCAGTTTTCGGGCTTAACCATCAATGTGGATCACGGACTGTAGCCCATGACCATTTCGTGTCGCACCGGATCAAGTCAAGAGGACCAGTCCATGAAGGATGGCCCAGCAAGCTTGTCCGTCTTCAGCTTTCAGCCCGTGAAAGACTGAAGACGCATGGAGACAAAGCATAGTCCAAGTCCATGCCATCATTGCCAAAGAACCAGTTAAGATAAGCATTTATAATTCGGATTATTATGGACTAACAAGTTTCATTTCTTTGTTCTTTTTGTTTATTGCTTTCTTTTTAATTTTGGCAACTTGTCTGCCATTTATTACCGTACCGTTGTATTTCCTTAAGACCCAACGAAGGGCAATAGCTGTATCGGCTCTGTTTATAACGCCTCTCACGCAGTAGTGTATTTTTTCAGACTTGATGTAATAAAAGCCAGCGTATTCTCTTAAAGAGTATATTTTTGCCTTAGCAAAAAATCGGGGTTTTGCCTCAAGGTGTTATCGATCTTTTCAAACTCCTTCCACCCAGTTTGTGGCGATCTTCGATCCCCCTGTTCGTTGTTCCATCGTCTCCAACTCATCGGAAAGAGCCGGACGGCCAGCCGATCGAGAAATCGTGATTTCTGTACTTTCGGAAATCACCGAGAGGCATCCCATACCGCGTCCCATACCGCGTCCCATAGTCACTGTACCGCGTCCTGGAGATCACCGTGCTGCATCTCGAGTCATCGAGCCATCTTCGATATCCGACCGCGTCTCGTTAACATCACTCGGTGTCCTGATCCCATCACTGCCGCGTCCCGACAAACCACCCGTGTCCCGACATCAATACCAGCGTCTCTATCCATCGTGCCACATCTCGCTATCACGAACCTCGAGTCTCGAGCTTTTGCACCGCGTCCCGATCCATCGTGCCGCGTCCCGAGAGACCTTGTTGCGTCCCGGCTCAACCTTCACCACGTCCCGATATACTCACCACGCGTCCCAATACTGCCACCACCGCGTCCCGAGAGTACCGTGCCGCGTCCCGAGTAACCTCACCGCATCCCGATAGCTGCCTCACCACGTCCCGATAATCTCTTACCGCGTCCCAACAACTCCAAACACCACCCACGGTCCTAGGGTCGTATCACATAGGATCAAGAAATGCTCTTTATCACAACATCGCTTAGCAAGGGGGTAAAAGAGTCAAGCTTACTGACTTAAAATAAGCGCTCTTGGGAGACATCACAAGCTTATCTTTTTATAGTTTTCTTTCTTTTTTAGGTTGAATAATGTTCAGGAGTTTTAATGTGGACCAGAGATCAGAAACATGATAAATGCAACAAGGGAAATGATGGTCTCAGGAAACTCAGTTGCTCCAACAGTCATACCCCTGTGCGCCAAGCCGTTTGCAGCCATCTCAGGCTATACCACAGGGCTACACCAATGTAAAATTACATCGGCCTGCACTTCAAGGAGACCTCCGTATGACTAGCCACGGCTCACTTGTTCCGGCTCGCACAACAGTCACAGACCGATGTGACTGTAGGTAACCTCATTCCTCCTTTAACCCAAACTCCTCTTGTACCCTTTGATCATTGAATTGCCTCCTTTTTAGCATTTACCACACAAGGAACTGTGATTTAAGTTTGGGGGAGGTTGTGTATAACATGTGTTTTTGTTTTCTTATTTTCTATTTTCATTTTGAGTGTCATGCATAGAAAAACCCCATAAAAATGCATAAATTTTTAAATTTTTTTAACTCTTGATTAATTGCATTTCATGCAAAAATTAAGTCTAGATGCATTCATATAGGAACATAGGCATTTGTAGCATGCATGTATAAAAAAATCATTGTAATAGCTGTTTTCAAGTTCTTAAAATGCTGCCCATACCAAATTTCTGGCCGAGCTGGATGACCAGAAGGTTGGTCTTTGGCCGACCTGGATGAGGAAGGGAAGAGAAGGTTCGGGGTGATCAACCAGCTCGGCCGTTTGCTCTGCCAAAACTGGCCGAGCCGGATGGACGAGGTGTCATGCTCTCTTTGGCCGAGCCGGTTGGTCCGATTGTCAAGCTTTGTTTCCTTGCCAAGCCGGACGTGCTGAAAGGAGGTCTCTGTCAGTTCAGAAACTTTCCACCCGAAACCGGCCGAGCCGGATGGGAAGGATCGAGGAGACCGACCACCTCAGCCCATTCCCCTTCCAAAACCAGCCGAGCTGGATGGTATCCCTCCTCGATCACAGATGGCTCGGCCATTTTTCTTTGAAGATGATTCGACCGAGCTGGATAGTCTTTTCTATGGCTTCAGAGGTGTGGAGCCATCTCATACTAAGAAACCACCTGGAAGAAAAGCGAGAAAGCGAAACCGGTGGTTTCTTCGTATATCATTTCAAGGTCTTACCGATTTTTTTGTGAACTTTTCGATATTTTAGTTAATTTCTTGTCGTTTTATGGAAAACATCATAATTTTTTACTTATCAAGAACGGTAAAGCATTAACTTAAATCAAACCAAAGAGTTAAACCGAAGAAATTAAACCGAAGACGGAAGAAGAGATCAAGGGCGAGCCGGATGGAAGTTTCTCGAACATTCTCGAAGATTCCTCAAAGTCGGTGGCAAAGACAAAGATATAGGTTCCCACATTGGGAATTACGCTAGTTAGGACTTAAAGCTGTCAAGGCGGATTCTCAATTCTCGTACTTTTGCACTTAGAGATTTAGACGTTGTAAACTTTCCTTTTTCGCTTTTTTCCTTCATGCGGAAATTATTTATTTAATAAAATATTATTTTTCGACCATTTTCTTGAGTTTCTCTTTTCAGAATTTTTGAGACCTAATTTTCGATTTATTTTCCTAAAATACATTATGCGGATTTCTGTTTCCACAATTTGACGCTTAAAGGAGGGTACCAAAAGCTTTCTTACTTGGAGAAACGAAAGATGCCAAGTTCGAACCTCAAGAATCATCCACTCGGTGGAGCAGAACTGATTTGTGCAAATTTCTGAGGAATGGATTCAATCCAAAAAGAAAACTTTCCTGTTATTCCTTATACAACCCGAAAAATCCTCTAAAGGAATTGTCAACACAATCATCAGAGGATCCCAATTCTTTAGCGATACGGTGGCTTCGATCAAAGATTCTCAGCGCAAGGCGAGGACAGATGTCGATCGATCGGTATCAAAGAAGAAATCCAAGAAAGCAATTGTCTTCAAGAAATCAGAGGCCTATGGGATCATTCATCCTCATGACGATCCACTCGTGATCAAACTCACAATAGCCGATTATGATATGTCTAGGATACTCATCGACACCGGAAGTACAGTAAACTTCATCTATCGAGAAACCTTAGATAGGATGGACACAAATTGATACGAGCTGGTAGACGAACCTAGGCCATTGTCGAGTTTCTCCGGAAGCATAGCCACGACTCAAGGAACAATCATTCTCCCAGTCTCTACAGCTGCAGGCGTCGCCAAGGTGATGTTCTCGGTAGCCGACCATCCTACAATCTATAATGAAGTAATTGGAAAGCCCTGGCTTAATGCCATAAAGGCTGTCCCATCGACCTACCACCTCTGCCTCAAGTTTCCCACTCCTAGTGGAACCGAAACGATTCAAGGAGAACAGAAGAATTCCCGTGCTTCTTGACATAACATAAGCTCTAGAATCCCATAACCGACAAAAGACGAACAGAGAAAGGAAAATGAAAAGCGGAGACAGGGCTCGCAAAACTCTTCCACAAGCTACAATTGGAAGATTCAAAAGAGAAAAAAGAAGGTGGCCTATGTGAACCAGTAATATTTGTTTGCATCGACGATTCCCATTCAGAAAGATGCATTGAAACTCTTCTTAAGAAAAACGTAAACACCTTTGCTTGGGCAGCAGAAGACATACCAGGAATCGACATCATCACCGCCTGCCATGAGCTCAACATTGATCCAACCTTTAAGCCGACCAAAGAAAAAGGCGAAAGGTAGCACCAGAATGAGCAAAGGCAGTCAACGACGAAGTCAAAAGACGACTGAAAGTGGGATCGATCACTGAGGTTCGATATCCCGGTTGGCTTGCCAATTTGGTAGTTGTCAAGAATAAGAGTGGAAAGTAGCGAGTCTGCGTGGATTTCACATAACTCAACAAGGCCTGCCCCAAAGAAAGTTTCCCGCTTCAGCATATTGACAGACTGGTCGAAGCAACAACAGGAAACAAGATGCTCTCGTTCACGGACGCTTTCTCTGGTTATAATCAGATAATGATGAATCCATATGAACTAGAAAAGACAGCATTCATCACAGACCGCAGAACTTATTGTTATAAAATGATGCCTTTCAGGCTGAAAAATGCTGGCGCCATATATCAATGCTTGGTAAATTAGAGATTTGCCGATCAGCTAGGAAAGACCATGAAAGTCTATATAGACGAAATGCTCGTAAAATCCATACTAGAAGAAGATCAAGTAAAACACTTATTGGATTGCTTCGACTGTTTGAACAAACACAACATGAAACACAATCCCACGAAGTGTATATTCGCAGTGGCTTTGGAAGAATTTCTCGGTTACTTGGTAACTCACCGGGGAAACGAGGTGAATCCAAAACAGATCAATGCATTAATCGACATGGCTTCCCCAAAGAACAAAAAGAGAAGTCCAGAGGCTTACAGGATGCATAGCAGCACTCAGTCGTTTCATATCTCGATCAATAGAAAAGTGTCTCCCTTTCTGCGATCTGCTAAGAGGAAACAAGAAGTTCGATTGGACCGAGAAGTGGGAGGAAGCTTTCCAACAGCTCAAAACTTACCTCACAAGCCCACCAGTACTCGCTAATCCGGTAGTCAGAGAACACTTGTTCCTTCACACGGCTATCTCGCTTACAGCGGTCAGTGGAGTTCTAATTCGAGAAGAGAGAGACGAACAAAGGCCAGTCTTTTATGTAAGAAAAACTCTGACCGATGCAAAAAATTGCTATCCGCAAATGGAAAAATTGGTATTCTCGGTAGTCGCATCTGCTCGGAAACTCAGACCCTATTTTCAACTGCACACCCTCATTGTCTTGACCACCTTCCTGCTTAGGACTATCCTGCATAGCCTAAGTCTCTCAGGACGTTTGGCCAAGTGGGGAGTGGAATTGAGCGAGTTCGATATAGAATACCAATCGGGAACCTGCACAAAGTCGCAAGTCCTCACAAATTTCTTAATTAAACTCCCTCTGTAAGGAACCAAAGAAACATCGGAAAACGTCACTTGGATCCTTCACGTCGACAGATAATCTTCGTAACAAGGATCTGGAATTGCGATCCGTCTGACTCGTCGATGGGAGAAATCCTGGAGCATTCTTTCCGACTCAATCCAGGAACCAACAGCGAGGCCGAGTACAAAGCCTGAATCACCGGGCTAAGACTTGCCCATGGAATCAAGGTACAAAATATCCATGCTTTATGTGATTCCCAGCTGGTTGCGAACCAAAATCAGTGGAGAATATGAAACCAGGGATGAAAGGATGGAGGCTTATCTAAAGATAGTCCAAGATCTCGCAAAGCAGTTCAAAGAATTCGAACTCACATGGATCCCCCGAGGCGAGAATGCATCAACCGACGCCCTAGCGGCCTTGGCATCAACCATGAACCCCGGGGAAGT
This sequence comes from Sisymbrium altissimum, assembly GCA_900406495.1. Classification (NCBI taxonomy): domain Eukaryota; kingdom Viridiplantae; phylum Streptophyta; class Magnoliopsida; order Brassicales; family Brassicaceae; genus Sisymbrium; species Sisymbrium altissimum. Next base: position 15,945 of record OVBI01000510.1, on the reverse strand, counting down.
AGGGTTATTCTGGTGGAATTCATAGAATATGCAAGGGTCGGAACACCCGACCTAATCTCACTGATCAATCTAAATCGAGAAGATCCCAAAGGAGAGGTTCCCGGAGACTCCATGGAGGAAGGCGAATTGGAAGCAGCCCCGACTATGGACTCTTATCCACAAACAAAAAAATGGGAGTATGGTTGCGATCAAGAATGGATGGTGAAGATATGCCTTTACATCATTGACGGAGAAGTACCTACCGACAAGTGGGCAGCATGCAAACTAAGAGTACAAGTAGCACGCTTTGTCGTCTTAGAGGGAAACCTCCTTAAATGGAGATATTCCGGACCTCTCATGACCTGCGTGGAAGGGAAAGAAGTTCTCAGAATCATGTAGGACGTTCATAGCGGATCATGTGGAAACCATTCCGGAGGGAGGGTACTCGCCATCAAAATCAAAAGGCATGGATACTTCTGGCGACGATGATCAAAAATTGCAAGAAATTTTCAAGGAAATGCGAGAAGTGCCAACGCCATGCTCCAACAAGACGTCAACCAGCCGAGATACTCTTGTCGATATCCTCGCTATACCCATTCATGCGTTAGTGAATGGATATCATTGGTCCGATGCACAAATCTCAGAAAAAGCAGTATTTCCTCGCTCTAACGGAATATTTTTCCAAATGGATCGAAGCAGACTACTATGCTAGCATCAAGGATGTGCAGGTTGAACATTTTGTCCCGAAACACATCATTTGTAGGTATGGAGTTCCATAAGAAATCGTTACCGATAATGGTTCGCAGTTTATCTTGAATCGTTTCATAGGATTCTCCGAAAAATGAAAAATCCGTCTGAGTTTCTCGACTCTGAGGTATCCACAAGGCAATGGCCAAGTGGAAGCAGTCAACAAAACAATCCTAGACGGAATGAATAAGTGGCTGGACAAAAAGAAAGGACGATGGGATGATGAACTCGAAGGCGTGCTCAGGTCACACTGGACGACAGCCAGAAAAGCAACAGGAGAGACTCCTTTCAGATTGGTATATGGAACAGAGTAAGTAATGGCCCCATAAATCAAATTTCCCGAGAATACGGCGAAGGTTCCTCCCCGGAAGGGAAGAGGTTAATCAGGCAATGCTCATGGATAAACTCGACCTTAACATGAGAGACTAGGCGCTGATCTGAATGCAGAGTTACCAGCAAGCAGCTGCCAAGTATTATAACTCAAAAGTGCGGAATCGGAGATTCAAAGAAGACGAACTTGTCCTATGCAATTTTTTTTTTAAATACCCAGGAAAAAACGCTAGGAAACTAGGTGCAAACTGGGAAGAACCCTACAAGATCACAAAAGTCGTTAGACCAGGAGAATACGAACTTGCCTACGACGATGATTCACTAGTCATTCTAAGCTGGAACGCAATGAAGCTCAAGAAGTACTACCATTAGTGGTTCACTCTTAATGAATTACGAATTGGCTTGATCCCCTAGCAATGGGGTATATAGGCAACTTGTCTCATGATTAGTCCGGCTGTCTTTAAAAAAATATATATATATATTTTTTCGGGGGAGTAGAAGTGTATACACTACAATTCCTACACTCGAAAAAATACCACTTACACTCGAGTTTTTTCCCGAAACTTTCCAAGGAACTCTGAAAGAAAAATATCGATTTTTCCAAAAAATTCCGAAAAATCCTAAGACACATTCACCTAACTTTTTCCAAAACGATTTGCGCAAATCTAACACTTTTCGATCCTTCTTGGATTCAACCATGTTAGTTGCTGGCCACAATGGACAAAACTTTTCTCATAGTCCTTTTAAGGACTTACCCAATGCTCAGTATGGGCAATGGTTTGGCCACATCCGTGCACGGATAAAACGGCGCGCTACATAAATAAAGTACAGGTATACCATAGTACTAACATCCAAAAGGTTTATCGTGGACGATGTTCTTAAGCTTGTCTTTGAGAGGGGCATGCCAGCAGAGAAAGAGTCGCATGTCCTAACCCTCATTTCAAATTCAGCAACCCGGTATGCGCCAACCATGGCACACTGGTCTTTAACATCTCGTAAACGCAGTCTAGAATACCACTAGATGAGATTATAAAGTGTATCAAGAGTCGACAAACGGAGAGGTAAGTCGGAATTACGCGACCCCTAAAACCAGAAAACGCATAACTTAGTAAGGAAACATCTTCCAAAAAATTCTAACCTATACAAAAACCAGCTAAAAAACGCTCCAAAGCACGCTGGTACATCAACACTCTCGACAAAATTATAAACATCTACTCGTCTAAAAAGCATGACAAATCCCTGCTGACAAATATCAAACATCGCTAAACGCATCACAATACTTAGAACGCTCCTGAGCATCTCGAAACTCTAAGGAATCACGAGTGAGTAAATAACTACAGACTACTCAACTCCCCTACAACAAACTTACGAAATCCTAGCATACTCTTACTTAGATCGGGTAATCGCAACACCTTAAACATTCGTGAAATCGGATATTCAAAAGTCTGAATGCATAAAAATATTAAAGGTTCAACGAAACATAACCAATCGGCACGAAGCCTGACCAAAGTCATCAAGTGAGCCTCAAAGGTCCCAACAATAAAAAAGAAAAGACAAAAGCTAAGTAAACAAGTGTGTAGGTGTGATCCTCCTCTGGAACCTTCTCGGCGACCATCTCGGTAGGGCCTTCCACGTCATCAATGGTTCCTGCGAACTCCTCAATGCCAGCCTTATTGGCCGAGCTATCCATTGAAACATCCCCGTAAGAATGAGAGATAGAACCCGAAGAGCTGGAGGATAGAGCAAGGCACTCGCGAAGCTCATCGATAACTCGATAAACCGAGACCTCGAAACTCGACAAATCCACCTTCATCTGCTCAACCATCGAGCGCTCCTCGGCTATCTCTTCGGGATCATTATTTTCAAAAATAACAACATTTTGGAGTTGCATACTCCCATCTCATAGCAGTACTCAGACGCGCGACTCGAGATCAGCTTCTCGATTAGAGCTAATGCTTTTTCAGCATGAGCACGACTTTTGACCTTTGCCGTCGTTTCACCATTGCGGTACGATGTATTATTCTGAGACTCGAGATCATCCTTGGTGTTGCAGAAGCGGGAGGCGACAGTGGCATTATGGTTTGTCCACTTCTTTCTCGAGGTTCTCCATGTTTAGTTTATAGTTAAGGGTCAGGACATCCAATTTCTTCCGGAAACAATCCCTATTGAGCTTCGCACTTGTCACATGGCGCTCAGCCTGATTGATCCCCTTCTCATGCTTGCAGATGCCCTTATTGATCAAGGTGACAAAATCGAGAATACGATAGGACAAAAAATCGGAGATTAAATACTCAAAGATAATTGCGGTAAAAAATAACACTTACTCGCATAGCGCATTGGGCGGTATCCGAGTACGACTTCGGAGAAAATAGAGTCTCATGAAAGATGGGATCATCAGAGGAATCCTTGATCCTTGACACAAATTTTACTACCAATCATAAGTTTTTTGTTGTACACAGTATGCATACTGGAAATTATGATCAAGAATTACTATATCCACCATCATCTACTTCAGAGATCTCTACTGAAACATTTTTTAAATACAAAAGTCCAGCATCTTCCCACGAATTAGTGAATTAGGGAGGATTTTAGGGAATAGGAAAAAAATCTTCATAATTTAGACTCTTGGTAGATGTGAAATACTTAATTTTATATAAAAAAAAATGTGGGGAAAATAAAAAAAGATGCAGAGCATTTTGTCTGTTTGGCTAGCCAAACGTGGGCTGTTTCATAGATCGTTGGGCTTCGATTACCAAGAAATAGAGACTTTACATATAAATCCCGGAGAATGGCATTTAGTACTGCAATATTATGTATATGGTTACAATTATTTACGTTCTCAATGTGCCTATGATGTGGCACCAGGTGGCTTCTTAACCGCTGTGTATCATCTTACAAGAATGGAAGATAGTGTCAATCAAGCGGATGAAGTCTGCATAAAAGTATTCACTCACAGGAGTAATCCCAGAATTCCGTCTATTTTCAGGTTTAGGAAAAGTACGGATTTTAAAGAATGGAAATCTTATAATATGTTAGAAATCACTTATGATAGCCATCCGCGGCTGAAACAGATCTTAATGCCTAATAGTTGGATAGGGTGGCCTTTAGGTAAGGATTATATTGCCCCCAATTTTTATGAAATTCAAGATGCTTACTGAATGATAAAAAAAATGAGTCTTAGCTTCTACAACTATGGACCTTCGCAGAATATTTTGAGTTTAATTCTTTTTTAGATCAAACAAACAGAAGAATTAAGGTCTCATGCATAGTATTATAGATAGCTTGATCTCCAATTTGAAAGATACTTTTTTCCAAAAAGCTGAGTCAATAGGATCAACTAAAAAAAAAAAGAGTTTTGCATTACGAACTTTGTATCGCACCCACAACTTAGTCAACTTTAGTCACATAACTGGGAATCGATAAATAAGATCGGAAAACAATANGGGGGGGGGGGGGGGTACACTTCTATGTCTATTTGAAGACTATGTTTAATTTGATACGTAGAAACTTATCAAAATTAATCAATCCTATGCCAAGAACAAGATTTCAACTGGTGACACGAGGATTTTCAGTCCTCTACTCTACCAACTGAGCTGTCTCGGTCATTACCTAAGTACCATCCTCTGATACGACGATTTTCTGTCCACTGCGCTATGAGGATTTTAGTCCTCTATGCTACTACAGGACTTAGAGTCTTCTTAGCTACCAGGGGATTTAGAGTCCTCTGCGCTAATAACTAAGATATCCTGGCCATTATCGAAGTATCATCCTCTGACACGAGAATTTACAGTCCTCTCTTCTACCAACTGAGATATCCCGGCCATTACCGAAGTATCATCCTCATTTTACAAGATGACTTCGGTCTATGTCAATTAAAATAACCGTAAAAGTAGTAAATGATAAATAATATAGATTCTAGATAATTAAAATCGATATTCTATAGATAGAAACTAAAGAGAAGGAAAAGCTCAAAGTCAAGAATGAAAATTGTGAGGAAAGAGGAAGAGATGTAAGGCTTGTCTGTAGGGAAAAAGAGGGTCTTGTGGAAAACGAATTCTTAAAGAAAATTCATTTTTTTATTCTAAAATTAGTTTCTAAAGCTTTTTACTCATATTTAGGAAAGCGTATGTAAATCCGTATTTAGACACATTTTGGGAAAGATAGTCAAACCGCGAATTTTAAAATTTTGAATTTAGTCTTTGTGTTTTTAATATGGTCTAGTCTCGTAGATTGTTCCAAGACTAGTACGAGTTCCCACATTCCTTCTTTCTTTTCCTTTATACTCTCTCGTAAACTCATTTGAGAAATTAATCTATCTTTTATTCAGAAATCTCTTACAAAGTATAGAATCACCTGTTGGTGTGTCATATCCATCACACCCTTAGTTTCTCTTGTGTTCAGGAACTATTCAGAACAAGAATAAGCCACAGTTTCTCTTTGGTGCGTCATATCCAGAACGAGAATAAGCCACGAATTCAGAACTTTGTTTTAAAGCTTGAAACTTTTCTGAAAACCATGAACTTCTTTAGACTCTTTGTATCCTTTAAGTTTGGAATTTTCATAAAAATTCAAAACTTCTTATAAGTTCGGAACTCTTTACACTTAGTATTCGAAATTCGTTGCTTAAATGTCAAAGTTTTTAATTTTTCAGATTCTCGACACTTTCTGTGACTATGAAAGTGATAGCGATGATTGTGTATACATTCCCACACCTCCCTTTTGGGGGGGGGGGACAGCTGTACCTTTCCGAATATCGGTTGCCTACAAACCTCTTTCGAGTCGTTGAGATTTGAACCCGAGCCTATGGCATCTGTTCTGTTTTTTGAGGTATGGATGGAGACTAAGTCCATATCCTGAGCTCGAGGTTGCTCAGGAGCATCTTCCAATGCTTTGGGATCAAGTTTAGATGTCTCAGCTTCGTGTCCTGCTTGTGATGTCTCTTTTTCGGAGACTTCCTCTGGAACCTCCTTTTCGGAAGTATCCTTCAGAGTTTCCTTCGCACAAGTTTGATTTGCGTATTTGGACTTCCTTTACTTAGGCATCACCTCGTCGTTAATTATGAGTTTTCGGAGTCTATGTTCTTCTAGGAAGTAAATTCGGAATTCCTTTTGGTTGCCCCAAACGGTCTTTATTCTTGACTTAGTCAAGAATTTTAGGACAGAGGTTGTAGGTTGAGGGGACAACTCGTATTGATCCAAGGGATCCCTATGATGACGTTGTAGATGGCTGGATGGTCAGCCACTATGAAGTTAACGACCTTGGTTACTCCTCCTGCCTGGATATGAAGTCGGATGTTACCCAAAGTCATGGTGGTTTCCCCCGTAAACCATGTTAGAAGTTTCGGTATGGGCTCGATTTCGGAGAAACCACGAGTTGATGTTGCTTAAAATGAGTTGGTTCACGAGTGGAATGTTATGTGGATGTTGGATATCGTCTGCGTCTTCTTCCTCGAAGCAGATTTGGAAGTTTTCCTGCAGAGCAGGTTGCAGCCATTTCGTACTGGTGTCTGCTAGTCTTTGATATACCTTGATGGAGGAGACAGTGTCTGGGCAGTATTAGGATCCATCCATGATCATGTAGATATTCCTGTCGTTATTTGCCCCAGCTGACTCTTCCTTCCTCCTATCGCGTTTCGGAGTTTTCAGGTAAGGTCCTTCTGGAACCTGACCGATTTGTTTCACATTAGTGTTTTCCTATTCAACTTTCTCATGAAATTTCATCACAAGATCCTTCGCAATGTCACCGAGCTCTCCAGCTAAGAGCTTAGCGGTCAGTTTTGTTCCCAGTGTTCAGAAATTCAAGGTTGAATGGCTGTGAGTTTTGTGGTGGTCGCAGAAAGCTTTTTCATCGTAGGTTGAGCTATTGTGAGTCCTAGTGTTCCACGGGTTTTTGCCTCGTCCAGCTCCTCCTTGGGGTTTGGACGGTCCGGCTCCCACTTGATAATTGTGAGCCCCACCTTTTGCTTTGAAGTTCCCGTACAAACTCCCCTTTTTGCCCCTAGAGACAGTATGAGCTGGTTCTGTGCTTCCAGTTGTCGGCTTATCTTTGTGTGAGTGTTTGCCCTTACATCCTCCTCCAGCTTGATGAGGCCTGAGGCTTGATGAATAGCGTCATAGATAGTAAGTGGGATGTTGAGTATCATATCCTCTTGGAAATATGACTCGTACCACAGTGATCTTTTCAGCGCCTCAGGTGCATCTCTATCGCTTACTCCGTCGATTCTTGAGACGACTGCTTTGAATCGCTCCATGAAGTGCTTGAGAGTTTTGTTCTGACCCTGTGATATCGTCCATAGATCAGCATTAGACGTTTCCTCGTTCATGTACATTGAGTACTGCTTAAGGAATGCTGTGGAAAGCTGTCTATGGAGTTCCTTTCGAGCTACGAAAACCAATCGAGGGCGATACCATTTAGGTTTTCGATGAAGAAAAGCCAGAATCCTGCGTCTTCTTCCTCTTTCTTGAACCTTGCACAACCCATTTTGATCCTAAAGGGTGTTAGGTGGACATTTGGATCGGTGCTTCCATTGTAGGGTCGGATTTTCACCTTTCCTGGGTCTGAAAGTTTCGACTGGGTGATGCGGTCGGTGAATGGTGTCTTCTGAGCTTCTTTGAGAACACGTTCGATTTCTGGAGCAGCACTCGTGGCTCGATGGACTTGAGATTTTACCCTTCTCATGTCATCGGAAATTCAATCTAGTTGCTTTCGCAGCTCGTCGATTTCGCTCCTCCTGACTGCATTTTGGAGATCATCTACTTGTGTTCTCTAAGCCTATTCCTCTTGTTCTCGTAAGAGGGCAAACTCTTCTTCTCTTAGGTCGTCGTCATGGTCCGAGGTGTGTCCTCTGTCCTCAGGTTGATCAAAGTTTGGTTGATCCTTTTTGGAGGGAATTTCTCAGGGCGTGAGTCATTGGTAACGATGCTTGTCGAAGTCGAGTTCCCAGATCGTCGTATCGAGACACCTTCCTCGAAATGGATTGGCTCTGGACTCAGATTCCTTACGGATGTTTTCCATCTGCTGCGTCAAAGAATCATTGAGTTTTCCTAGCTTTTCGTTCTTCTTCTGTAGGGATTCGAAAAAGGATTGAAGTTGCACAATTAGGGTTGCAGTTGCCTCCTCTCGATCTCATGTTCCGGATGAATTTAGATTCATCGGGGTTTCTTCTTCATTTGCCATGAGGTTCAATCTCGTAACTTTCTACTTTCAAGAGAAAATAATTCTCGTACCCCTCCTTCTAGCGCCAAATTGTAGGAAACGAAATTCATCTCAACATATTTTTGAAAAGATGTTAATGCGAGAAACCAAGAATCTTAGAGAGAAAGCGGAGATAAGGAACATATCGGAAAAGGAAACTATGGCAAAAAGAGAAAAACAAACTAGAAGACAAAAAGAGAGTCCTATAGCTTTATTGCTAATTATCGTAAGATGATATTGTGTTTTACAAAGGTAAAGATCGATATATTTATTCTAGATAAACATAAGTCCTAACTCGTCGAATTCCCGATGTGGGAACTAGTCTGCTCCTGTTTTCCGCCGACTTTCGATAAAACATTCGAGAATCTTCCAGAGTCTTTGATAAGTCGGTTTAGCCCACGGTAATCCTTCTTGTCGGTTTGGCCCAACTTCATCCTTCGTCTTTCGGTTTTTGCAGTTTTCTTTGATTTGTTTTAAATTAACGTTTTATCATTTACGATAGATAAAAACGTTACGACATTTGGACAAAACATCGAGAAGTTTATGAAAACATCGATAAGTTCTCGAAACAATCATGAAGACGAAGAACATAGTGTGATAGGATAGGATGCATGCTCATGTCTGGCTCGGCCTCCATGGTTTCACATTGAATCGGAAGATGCCGTCCGGCGCGGCCGTATTATTGAGAGATTATGGCCAAGCTGCTCGATCTCTTCCTTCCTAGTGTGTCCGGCTCGGCCACATACTTGTTTCATTTTCCAGATCAACTCGGCATTGGATGCGATGACGAGCAATGATCATCTTGATAGGCTAGCCCTCGACGAGAAGAAGAAGAGACTGCACAAGGTGCGGAACACGTCCGACTCGGTGTCGACGGTCGGTCAAATCCCATCCGGCTCGGCCTTGGTAATCGAACCATTTGGTCGACCATTTCGGCTGAGCCGGTGGAAATTCTCCCGTCTAGTACGCTGTCCGTCAAGCTCAGCCTTGGTTATCGAACCGTTTGGTCGACCATTTCGACCGAACTGGTCCATGTTCTCCCGTCCAGTAAGCTGTCCGTCCGGCTTGGCATGCCGAGTTGACGCACAAACCTGTCCGGCTCGTCTGCATTTGGGATGCATATGGCTCTGCGATCACCGTCCTGCACAGCACACTCTATTGAGCAAAGCAGCCGAGCCCATTGGTTCCATCCAGATGGCTAAGCCGGTCGTCTCCTGCTCCTTAGTTTGCTGCCCTGATTGCAATGTTCAGTTTTTTTATATGAAAAGTTCGATGAATCGCGACTTTAATCGGTTTAACGGAAAATATATACGAAAAGTTGATCTCGGTATTTTTTTGTAAAGTTATCGATAAAAATAGTTTAAATGTAAACTATTTTTCTTATATCTTTCTTGTTCCGAAAATGGAAGTTTTTTCCGATATTTAAATATTTTAGCCATTAATATAATGTTTGACCCTAACAAAGTTTTTTTTCTTTTAATATAAAGTTTGACCAACTATAAAGTTGTGAAAAGACTTTTGTATTTTCATTTGATTTTTAAAAAGCTGTAGTTAAAAAAAATGATGAATTGATGGGTTCTTATGCCAACTTTGAATTTTTTTTTCTCAAACATGGTAATCATTCTGGTTTTTATGGTAATGAATTATTTTTCGAATTAAAGGTTTTAAAAGAAAGATTACCAAAAGATATCAAGAAGGTTATTGAGCTAGTAGATTTTTTGAAAAAATGAAAACTTGTTATCCAAATACATGGACTACATACCGCATACCAATGAAAATACTAATTTTAGTTGCCACTACAAAAAGAAGATTTAACAAGGTAAAAACTCATAAATTCTTATTTATGGGTAAGTATGTCATAAGAGATATTTCATGCTTTGGCGATTGTATCAGTTAAAAAAGGGCATGGCTAAAAAATTGGAATATACAAATTTGATGAATGAGGTTATAAATAGAAATACAAAGAGAATCATTTTTTAAGGATAATGAACTTATCTTTGTGTTTTTAATATTTACAGATTTTCTTTAACATTGGATCGATTTTTTGTTTGGTTATATTTCAAATGTTTTTTTCATATAAAATATGTAAAGCAGACAATTTTTTTCTAGCTTTTATAAATTCAGAATTCACACTGAATAACATAATATTTTTAGTTAAAAAAATAGAAGTATATTTATAATGGCTGCATTTTCTATATAATTACGAGAATATTTATGAAATATCTTGATTTCTGGTATATATGGAAATTTGTGTGGAAATGCTTAAGAGAATTGATCTGGCTACTTATGTCACTAAATTACACTTACTTTATCGGTTACATATCTACAGAGAACTCTAGAGTTAAGCGTGCCTGAGTTGGAGTAGTCAAAAGATAGGTGACTTACCGGAAAGTCATTCGTAGTACTAAGTGAGTGAGAACAAAACACAGAGAACGGTCATGTGATGATTGCATGGATAATATATCATGAATTTTTAGCATTATGGTTAATGTTCCGACCATGAGACAGGGGTGGGTGGTCTCTCCGCATTTTGCGCGAGTTTATGCATTTCATTTATAGTAGTTTGAGTCTCATTCATGCATGTGTTCCCCTAGCTGCAGCTCAATTTTCACTCATAATAGGTTTAGCGTGCATTAGGATATATTTAGGTCATTTGTGCATGTTTAAGAGTCCATATCAGGTGCTTGAGGAGATAAAGTTACTAGGAGGAAGGTAAGAGTTGATCCACTGGCCTTGGAGCATAAGAGCATAAAAGGAAGAAGATTTCCCAAGGAGCAACAAACACACACATCGGTCTGACCCCAATATAGAAGTCTCCAGATCACACATCAGGAAAGGAGCAACAGGATGACCCCGACGTCAAGCAAGAAGAGAAGCCGCGCGTACAGCTGGAAAAAAATAATGGCTACATCAAGCAAACTACATCGGGCAACAAGCCGTTGTGCGCTATAGTCCAAGCTACTTTACTTTTTGTCTTTGATCAACTTTTTCCCAAAGAGATAAATGTTACCTCTAGGGTTTTGGAGACTACATAAATATCCCTTTTAGGTCATTTTGAGAAAAACTCACGACCAGTATCTCTTTTGTCTCCTCTCTTGTATATTTATCTCTCTCTTTTTGTTCTTCCTCTCTATTTCCGTGGAACCTCCATTGTAAATACCATTATTTCTTTATAAAGATTATTCATTTTTAGTTTATTCTTGCATTTTCTGTTTTTCTCTTTCTCTTACATCATGCTTTTCATTCTTTCCCTCATGGGATTAGTGATTAGCAATTTGATTAGTGAGTAGTTTTCTTAGATTTGAGATCTTGGTAAATTATGGGTGATTCTAATGATTGTTTAAGGGATTTCAAGCTTAGATCTTTGCATTCTTATTCTTGTGTAGTTGATCTTAATGCTAAGTATCTCTTTCGTAGAAAAGTTGATCTTAGGCTTTTCATTAGCACTTATGGTGTTGGATGAAAAGCTTGATTAGATTTTTATTGGAGATAATGTTAAGAAATCTTGATTCTTTCCACCTTTTTTATATGAATGTGATAAATGTCTAGTACCTTATTGATGAGATATCGCCATTAGACTTTTGTTAGATATGAGAATGTCAATGAAATGTCTGAAATGATTGCATAAGAAATTACTCATCCTAGGATAAGAGATTAGATGTCTAGGGAGTATTTTGGTTCTATGGAGCTTGATTTGAATGCTTTTTAATCATAAAAACCCAACTAATAATTGGGTTTGAAACATGATTAGTAAATGGACTCTTGCCAAGAGATTGGATTAGTCATCATTAGTGTTGCTTACCTAAAGTTGAGTTCTTTGTATCATTTGTTTGAACCTCTTATCAAGAATTAGGATCTCCCCAATCATTGCCTTGATCTTGAATTCCTTTTGTTTCTTTACTGCATTTTCTTTACTCTATTTTAATGCTCTGTTTCTTACTTATTTAGATTCCTTTTGTTAGCTTGTAGTTACTAGCTTTGTTTTGTTTTAATTTTTCCTTGTGTCAGTTAGGTTACTATCTAGTTACTTAATCTCCTGTGCGTTATCCTATCTTGTCATTGAATCTCACAAACTTAGTACCTCAAATCTTTTTCATTTGGATTGATAAGACCCATAACACTATAATACATATATAGTTATAGTAATGGGTTATCCAAAAAAGTAACTATCAGTGAGACATAAAAAACAATGGTAGATGTGGTTATGCGTTATAATTTAGATGTGAAAAAATTATATAATATATTGACTATGGTAAAAGATAAATGGTTTGGCTTTCATGAGAATTTAAACTCATATCTCATATAATAAAGTACAATTTATTCTGAAAAATACTTCTTAAAAATTGTCAAGTTTTAACTTTACCTCACTTTTTATAACAGCATTGATACAATATAATATAGATTAACAAATTATTCATTATTTTTTCTCAGACGACTATAGATTAATAATCCTCAAATTACAATTATAACTAAACTGCTACAAGAAGATTTGATATCAAGTTGTAATCAAATAACGAGAGAGAACAAAAAAATTAATTACACACAAGGAAGATGAAGTTCAATATGTATAAACAATATAAATAAACAAAACAAAACTAATATTTTTATTATTAGACATGAGTTTCATGATCAATATTTAAAATTAGTCATTAGAACAACAAAATCAATCTCTGTCACAGTAAAGAAATGATCAAATATTTTAAATAAATTTCAATGGAAAAATAGAATAGGAAATGAATAAATGAATGGTTTATTTTATATTTTTAATATTAAGAAATAAATAGGAAAATATATTTTTCTATGATAGGATTCAAATTAATTTAAAAACCAAAAGCAAAATCATGTAACAAATTTTAAAAGTTTTTAAAATATTAGTTAATGGTTAAAGATATATTATTTTTTCTTAGTAGACTAATTTCATTAATAATAAAAGTATAATCATATATATGTGAATGTACAAAATAAAATAAAAGTAACACAAAATGGCAATAAGTTAATTGAAAATAAAAACTTCATAAAGAAAAAAATCATTATATATTTAATTATATATAAATAAAATCTAAGTAACACATAGAATTATATCTAGTATAGAATATAATCTAGTTTTCAAATGACAAAAATATTGGACCACAATAATTAAATTGAATTGAATGTGAATCTTCACCCTAAAACCTCTTCTGATTGAATAATTAAGATTAATACCATATGATTGAGTAATTGATATCGTAACGTTACTCTGATGCACTATGATTTTTATGAAATTCACATGCACGTAATTATCGACCGGATTTGTGATGCAAATATTCGAAAACGTGTCCACCTACAAAGCACAACGAATGAGTAGAAGAAACTGGGGCCACATGGGCGCAAATGTTTTGGATTGACTTTATATAGTGAAAGTCAAAATCAGTGCGACCCAAAGTGAAACTAATGATATTGATGTTTATGGATGAAGTCCAACAAAGATGTGCAATTATGTAGAAGGGGAATGAATCCCCTCGTTTATTGTTATAACTATTGTGATATGTTAATAATGCGAGTAAATTCGATTAATCACACGGATATATAAATACAAATGTATAGAATATCTAATATAAATATTTTTGTTTACAAGATCAGAATCGCCTTACCATACTAATGGAAATCCTGCATCAACCAAGTTGACTTAGAAATGATTCGGAACTTCTCAATATTAGTAACTCAAAGATATTGTAGTGTTATATCACACGACAGAATTCGGGGAAGGAACAAAAAAAATAACAGTGAAAAGTTAAAACAATGTCTTCTTATATACGTAGTGGAGATTTTAAGTTACGACTTAGCATTTTGTAAGTATTATTTTTGTTAAGTTACCATCTTATAAAATAAGTATCCACCTGTACAAAATGGGAGGAACGACAAAAATGGAATTGTTAAGATAATTATTTATGTCTTATTGAATATTTTTTTTGATATTTTTTGTTCTTCATGCCATATAGCTAATTAAATCTTGTCATTTATCTTTGTTGAATTTTTTGTTTTGTACATATATAACAGATATCGTTCTATCAGAAGAAAAGTACCTTAACGGAACAGCATTTTTAAGAAATATAAATTATTTAAGTGATGCATTATTAAGCAGGTAAAAATATGATCCAATAAAGTGTTCACAGATAATGGAGATAAAGTAAGTGGCATACCGAACACATGAAAAATAAAAATAAAGCTGTAAGGCACTTTCACTCGATTATGGAAGAAAAATGAATTTGTAATCATGGAGAAGAAACGAATATATTAGTGAACTTAGTTGGATATGCATATTATCCCTGGAGATATGGGTTCACGTCTGAATTTGTCGGATCAACTTTGGTTTGCTGCAACTCTCACGAACTGAGATCAATGTATTCTTAAATATTTTATCAAGTCCAGAAACTTTCATTGTATAACAGTTATAATTATATAAAAATTTTACATCATTTTAATTTTTTTTTAAAAGAATTTGTTGGATTAATGGTTGAAAAGTTTATATTTGTAAGAATCTAATCGTCAGTATCTCCATAAAAAACAAATTTTTGTATTAATTTATTATAAATAATAAATAAGATAATTATAAATTTGTATAAGAAAACTTAAATAAATTATTTTTAAGATAATTCAATTCAATTAATAGTATTTAAAAAAAGTAAATCTTAGATTCATTTCAGAAAATGAAAAAGAACAAATAATGAATCTAAATTTTGAAAACTCTAGACTCTTTATCTCTCTCTCTTCTTCAATCAAATTACACTATTTTTTTTCAAATAAAACTCAGAAAACTGAAGATCTATCACAATCTCTTCATTTTTCGTTATTGATACAAACTCCAATCCGAAGAAATATGTCGTTTAACTGTTGTGTATAATTCTACAGTTTAACATCTCTCATTGGCAATTCCTAATATATTAAATTGAATTAATGTAACAAAAATAATGGCTACTACTATATCTAATAATGGTATTGGGAAGCTTCTGAAAGTGGAACCCGATAGGAAGGGAGAAGCAATGGAGAAGGTAGCAGCCGAATTGTCACCGACCCAAATCCGGCTGGAAACGAGACAATACGTATTTGATTAGTTATTGAACATAAATGTAGAACTGAATAGAAATTGGTAAAAATAAAGGAATCGTTTGTGGTTTTGTAATACTGGAGAAAATTAGGTATGATTGTTAGTAGACTATAAAAAGAATTGAAAACAATGTAGAACAATGGGTAAAACTGCATTTTTTGTAGGAAAATGTGGAAGAAAACGAACCCATGAAACCAGAGAAGATGTACTTCAGACCCTTTAAGTATGGAAAGGAAATCAAGTTCTCTACAAATATTTTATCACAAAAGCAATGGATGTAGTGACTCATTTAAAGGATAATGAATGTGAGATGGAATGGGTTAATAGTCTTGTAGTTCAAGTTTTTCTTCCACATAGAATAAGAGAAATACCACAAGGTTATGGTCATGTGGATGTTCCTTCTTAGGATGGTGCATATAAAAGAAAAGAAGGAAATCTAGTTCTGCGTGAATGGTGTGCTTATTCGATATTCCGTCAAGGAGCATGCACTCATATCAGAATTAAATTGGAAGAGTTAACCAAGAAGTTATAAACAATTGGGCAGTTTACGTTTCGCTGCAAAGAATTGTAACACCCGTCTCATCCTCACTCGAGAACGGCGTGCCACGAAC
>OVBI01000509.1:0-70402 GCA_900406495.1 Sisymbrium altissimum | reverse complement strand
TATTGAGAAATGAATACACAAGAAAGTTCATCGGGAAATCATTGTCTTTCAGTCTGGTCTCCTTCGCCATTTCAGCTCCGAAACACGTAAAGAAATGCATATCAACCTCTGTTGTTTCTTTTCTGCCCCTCGTGGTGTGATCATGAAAGTCTTTTCTCGAATTCCTACCAAACCGATCATATGTTTTCTATATTTGATTATCTTGACTCTTGAGTCATGACCAAGAGTATAGAGTGTAATTTGATACTGCATTCCCTGAGCGGAAAACTCATTTTGACTTTTATAATTATGTTCTGTTCTTGGTTTATAGGGAAAGAAGGTGCTTGACCCTCAAGGTTCTCTTGGTACAAAGGTTAGTTGATTTGTAGTATTTTTGTGTATTTTGACAGAATCTCACTGTGAAAGGGAGTTTGCTATATTGAGTCATTTTGTATACCTTTCTCTATTGGGGGTTTCAAGTAGCAATCGTCTTCAATAACTTGATTTTGAATCATATGTATTTGTGTTGATAAGGTAAGCTTTTGTTTTCCGCTATGAGATTTGACTGCTGACTCTATCATACTTGTCATTACAAGGAACGCTGTTTGAGTAATGGCGAAGGCAGTGACAGCGAGGGAGCCATCGTTCTAGTGGCAGTGGCGGCAGCTCTCTTGGCAGCACATGTCGTGTTGGTGGGGACGGTGCCAATGGGGATGTTTTGGTCGTTTGTGTGGGTGCCGGTGGAGATGTTTAAGTCGTTTATATGGGTGCCGGTGGCGATGTTTAAGTCGTTTATGTCGCTGATGTCGATGTTTGGGTCGTTTATGTGGCTGTTGATATCGATGTTTGGGTCGTTTATGTGGCTGCTGATGTCGATGTTTAGGTCGTTTATGTGGCTGTTGGTATCGATCATACGGCTGCCAATCATGCCGGTGATTGTTACGGACAAGGATGAGTAGTTTGACTTGGTCTTTTCCCTTTATTTCTGTATTAGCAAATAAACAGATCACGTCTCCACTTCCTGCTTTGTATGATTAGTGATCCATGATCTTTTCCATTTAGCTATTTGTTTCTGAGTTGTAAGGAACGGATGTCATCTCTTCTATTTAAATCAATGAAAAACCTAAAAAGAGGTAGTTTAAACTACCCAAAAGAAATTTTGTATTGTGTGTTCTTACTTATGTTTCTAGATCAACATTTGATGATTCCATAATTGGAACATATCAGTGATGGTGTCCATCATGGCGGTGATGGTGTGGTTTCGTAAAAAGAATCCAAAAGCTACGCAAAAACTAGCCAGAAGATATACTAATTGATAATTCAGCGCAATAAGATACTGCGATGTATTCAAGGTAGGATTTGGCCGAATTTCATTAGTTGCTTAATCAAGTGACAAATTTATTTCAAGTGCTGTATGAATTTGCACAATTCTATAATTGGTGTATGAATTGATATTTTTTCCACTCCTTTATAATAGTTTTTTGGTAAAAAGTCTTATAAGGATGTTCTTCTACCCTAAACTCAATAGGGCGACTTGTTGATGCTAACCTACCTATTCTTTCATATAAGGTAAATATCATTGGCTAAGCCGGCTGTGATATATACATTTGACATTTGGCTCATGCCATTCTACTAACTGAAATCAACACCTTTAGTTTTAATAAAAAAAATGTCGTGATGGGATTATTTGGGTAGTTCATGGGATGGGATCAAAGACCACATATATGCATATATACTTCAACGTGGATCGTTTATATTTTCATTGTTTTAATTAAGGGACGAACTGTACGTGGGAGTGTTTCCTAAATTACAGATCTAAATCTTGTAGAACCTTAAATATCAAAGTTTACAGCGACAACTTCAGGTCTTGACTATATACAATTTTATTTATGATATGTATAATAGAAATATAAGAAAAACATACAATGGATTACGAAATTATATGTATAATATTAGAGTTATGAAATTTGAAAACTGCCTAAATAAAAAAATGCTATACAGTTTAAAATTATAAAATATCGTACCTGATGGCTGGTGGTTTAATTGGCATCGTCCAAAATTTATAACAATAGTACCTCTAATATAGCAATGAAGCTAGATTCGGTGTCACAGTTTGTTTCTTGGGATATAGATCCTGAATAAGACAAGCGATAGCGAACGTAGATATGCCCAAACCAAACGATAAAAGTATTAAAAAAAGGAAGAAACTCATATTTAATTTTCTCACGACCTTATTCCTTAATTGGTGAAGTACTAATTAAACCAGCATCCAACTTTTTTTCTATTTACGAGAATAATAACAAAAAAAGGGAGAATATTAAGAACAAGAACACTCGACGTTAACATCAAAAGCCGTTTTCATTCTCCAACACTACAAAGATGTATTCCTAAAGCTTCCTCTATATATATATTAAAAAAGAATTTTTGGTACAAATCATTTTTTGCCATAGTATGAAACCAAAACCAAACCTACCAAGAAAATATTAACAATGCTTCACGAATCGATTCCCCCAAAAGTTCCAAAAGTCTCATCATAAAACAAATTTCAAGAAAACGAACGTTGGAGTGTCTACTCCCTTTCTATATCTCATACGAATCACCAAACATATACTTCTTTAAAGTTCCATACAGCTTGCTTTCATTATCAACTCTCCTTTTCATACATAAATTCAATATTTTCTTTGTTCATATGAATGCTTTAAGAGTCTTTTAGTTTAAGACTTAATTAAGTCAAGGAAAGATGTGCTAATCTAATATCATTGCCCCAAACACAGGCATTTCACATTTGGTTGTTGTTTACTATTATTTCAAATACTTAAGAGTGATTTTGCATTCCATTGTTAATGTTCTTGTAGATGAATTTGAATCTTAATCCAAGCCAATAATATGGTTGATGCAGAAAAATTAGATCAGTAGACTACTCTAGATTGATATAGTTTTCAACATGTAAAACTTAGATTAT
This sequence comes from Sisymbrium altissimum, assembly GCA_900406495.1. NCBI lineage: Eukaryota > Viridiplantae > Streptophyta > Magnoliopsida > Brassicales > Brassicaceae > Sisymbrium > Sisymbrium altissimum. The sequence continues at coordinate 67,461 of OVBI01000509.1, read as the reverse complement.
CAAAAATATACATTAATTTTTTCTTTATGTGCTTAAATAGTAATATTCTTCAGCTCAGATTAGTTTTTAAACTGGTCTAAAACTAAGCCTAAACATTGGTAGGAACTAGCTACCTTATTTTGGTTCACTAACGTCTACTCAATAAAGACAATTAAGACATATACTAAGCATAACACATTAATACTCTTAATTAATGTAAAGCTCGCATTTAGAATTCTAAATTTACTCAAGTGTCATAAGTCGACACGCAAGACACATTTCAATTTCTTATATGCATTCAACGTTTTGTAATTTGCAAGGGTTTTTTTTTGTAAGGCTGAGGTCCTTTTTTTCTTTACATACCAAATTTTCTAAACCTAGTGATTTATTTATGTTTCATATAATTATTTGCAATATTTAAATGCTAGAAACAAATTTGAACGAAGAGTCAACAAAACATCGTGATATATAGTTTACCGTTTACGTTTTTGTATTAACAGATTATAAAAAAAGAGTTCAGGAGTTTCATTAGAGCTGTTTAAATCAATATAGTTTAGTTATAAAAGTAATTAGAGGAGTTTCATAAGCATAACTAAAACGCATAAACTTAAAATGGCCTTAAATTGCCCTTTAACCCTATGAACAAACAAACACTATACACCGTTTCAATACCATTAAGGAGTTAACATTGTAGTGCCAAAAGCATCTCTCATTATCAAATTTAATGCAATTCTAACAAAATATTATAAATCAAGTTAAAAGATAAAATTAAATAAAAGTTCAACTCAACTTTTCTAATTTCGGCTGATTCTTCACTCCAACTGAAGTTTTTTTTGTTCTTAAGAAAATGGTGGGGGTATAAAAAGAGTTGACTAACAAAAGCTAATACGTCAAAAAATTCACTGCACAAATATAATTAAATTGCAAATTGCTTGACCTTCGTAGAAAAATAGTATCAATCTAATATGATACCGCCATTTTTTTTAATAAAAGGCTAATGTCATATTCCACTATTTTGTTCCCGATAATTTTAGTCAACCAGTTCCATAATTATTTCCAGCTAACAATTACTCCAATATACCATGTGTTCAGATAGTAATCATTCCACGATTTTTTGTTGTTGTTGTTGTGTGTAAAAAGGCTTAAATCATTCCATAAAATTATGCGTACAAAGAATATAAGAAAGGATAAAAATTGAAATCATTTGGTTTATTTATATTTTACGTTTTATGTGTGTTTTTAATAAATTAAAAGTTATTTTATATCAAAATACACTATTTTACATAATATTACGCCATCTGTATTTGTATGATTTTTTAAAAAGAAGTTCTCAATATTTAAACAAAATAAAATAATATAATAAGTTCTTAATATGTTAAACAAACACTTTTTTTTGATCAAGCAAACACTTTGATTACAATTTCAGATTGCCATAAGAATTAATTCTTGTACTGAACCTCCAACTTCAATTTTTAATAAAATTGGGGAAAACGTAAGTGATGGGTGGTGATTGGGCCATGAAGAGTGGATACTATAGGTGACACATGCATTGTGGCGCATGTGCTCAGACGCACTCATCTTTTCCATTATTCCCTTTTCAGGGATTACCTCCAGGAAACTTCTCTTTTTTCTTTAAAATATATAATAATAACTTATCAGTTTTGCATAGAAGTGTGATAAATTAATTCTTTCAAGACTTAGATTTCATAAACAATGTTTTTCCAAATTTATGTTTCACTCGTATAAGTTCAAGTTCATACCGTACATAATTTATCCTCTTTTACAAGTTATGAATTTCAAAAACTTTTACCCTTTTTTTTAATCGATATATTTTGTTTCTCCTACTTTCATCATAAATAAAGGAAACTAAATCAAATAGTCTTTTTCAGTTTAATAATGTCTTTTGCGACTATTATTAATCTACAAGAGACAAATTTAACTAAATACATTACAATATTTTTTTTATCGAATTATCAATCTATGATAAATTATTTCACATGCGTTACATTTAAATTTTAAATCAGAAACGACCACAATAAACAGCTCCAGTAACAACTTTTTTCTTATAATACACGAATCTTATGATAAATGGTTGTACTTACATCACGATAGAAGGCTTTGCGTAGCATGATAAAAAAAAATTTGAGAACAAATCAATTTCCGTAATCTATTAGGAAATTGCATTTTCTGGAAACCTGATTCCAAACTTCTGGTAATAGACTCAAAACACTTATGAACCACTAGACTAAGGCAGTAAATTTATCGAGAACAAATAAATATTTATAAAGTTAAAAATATATTACTATTTTAAAATTAAACGGCAAATTTGGGTGAAATGGGCTCCTCAGTCCTCACTCACTCCTACAGGGGAACCCAAAAGATTTTGAATCTATTGGTGGGCACTGGGCAATAACCATTAACAATGGCAAACAGAACACAGCAATGAACAAAGCGTTGAAATTGATGACAAAGATTTGTGTCTTTTTCATCAATATCTTCTTCACCCCACCTGAAAATCCAGGTTGGTCTCTTATGTTTTTTCATTCTCATCATCATTGCAATTGATCGAGATGTTTAATATATATTCAAGTACTCTTAGATAAAACAAAACCCTTAATTGCAATCAAAATCTCCAAACTAAATATATTTTTGTTTTGGCTAGATTTTCTCTCAAGCTTTCTAGTTAAAGGGTATCCAACTATCCATATCAATCATCTAATGTTTTTTATCAATAAATGATTGAAGAACGAAATTTGTCTTCTTTTTCATTTTTAGATTATGCCTTTAATGTTTCAAGTAAAAATACATATTGTTTTACAGTATATAGAATTAATATTCTTCTAGGAAAAAAAATAGTTTTTACTTTCTTTTTCCTTTATTTTTCCCTCCACCACTGCCCATAGAGCATTGATTCTCTGTCTCTCTCCTCTGTGTGTCTTGTTACCGTAGCTCTGTTCTCTGTTTTTTTTTTTTTTTAATTATTCCTAATGTTTCCCAAAAGATTTAATTCTTTTGTTGTATAAAGAAAAAGAAACTGAATTTCTTTTCTTTAATCTCTGATTCTCTTTTAATACCCTTCTTTTTTCATGGACGCATCCTCTAGCTTTCTCCTTTCATTCCCTTTCTAGTAGTTTTGGTTAGCTGTTGTACACATTGAGCATCCCATAGCGAATGATTCAGATTCACCTCTTTTCTTTTATTTCCCATTTCCACATCATCCCTCTAGTTTGGTTATATATACACATCGCCTTCTCGTATATTTATCATCACTTGTTGTTTGTATTGTGAAACTTGAGGGCACCCAAGAGAAAATTTACAAAAACTGTAGAGTGTTCGGATACCGTTCAAGAACAATGAGTTATTCTCGTCAAAGCATGGGTTCTGGTTTGTTTTCTCCCTACTTGATTGCTCATGTTATATGTTTTCTTGAAATGTTAGTGATGCTTGCTGTGATTCTCTCTAAGACAACTTCTACATGACTCGTCGATTAATTTTTGTATATCGGCCTGAGACGTCTCCGGTTATATATCTTTCAAGAACAAAATAAACTCTCTGCTTGTATATTGGGTAATGACTCTGTATTTGGTAAAATCTTTGAAGGAAGTGGAAATGCAAGGGGATATGAATTTGGAAGGACTTATGTTGTGAGGCCAAAAGGAAAGCATCAAGCCACTCTAGTATGGCTTCATGGTCTTGGTGACAATGGCTCTAGGTAACACTCTTCACATGGCTTGTTTGTATTATTATGCATCTTTTTTTTCTTAAAGTATCGGAGCAATTGAAGCTTAACTCATGCTTGATGCTTTTCCTTCTTGTCTTAAGTTTTAATGGAAGTATTTAAATGGAAGAAAAATATTTTTGGCTAAAGTTAAATTTTGGCATGTTCTCTAATACCAATTCTCAAATACGATTTTTATACGTGCTTCTTCTTCTTTTTTTTTTTTAAACTTTTTTTTCCATGATTTGTATATATAAATGTTGTGGCGCCGCAAAGAACTAATAGATTTTTCCATTGTACCTTTCCTCTCAAGTCTTATCTAATAGGTGGAATATTAAGTTCATAAGTTCATAAAAGTTTGTAATAAATGTAGGTTGTATATACCTTATTTCACGGCTCTGGGTGGACCACTAACTGACTTTAGTTCTATATATATTCTATTGCTGGTAGAGTACTACCAAGACAATTTTCTCGTCTCATATGAAAAAGAATATTCCATGATTTGTGTTTTAATCTAAGCAAATTCCATTGAAATGTCCATACGTTTCTTACCTTGTATCTGTTTTGTCTGCAGCTCTTCTCAGCTCATGGAAAGCTTGCGTCTTCCAAATGTAAGAATCCGTTAACATATTTGTAACGGATCCACTAAAGTGATCATTTTGAGGTTTTTTTTTGTACTGAAGTTTCTAAAAAAGAGTTATATGCTGCTATCACAGATAAAATGGATTTGCCCGACTGCTCCTACGCGTCCTGTTTCAAGTCTTGGTGGATTTACCTGCACTGCATGTAAGATTAGTTGGCTTTCTTCAAGACTTATTTCGCCTGAAATCTTCAATAAGCATTCTTTGATGTCTCCGAAAGTAATGTTAGATACTGAAGTACATAATTGTACATTAATCAGGGTTTGATGTTGGGGAAATTTCCGAAGACAGTCATGATGATATGGAAGGTTTAGATGCCTCAGCTTCACATATTGCTAACCTTCTGTCCTCCGAGCCAGCAGATAGTAAGCAAGAGACATACCTAGTTTTACATTATAATATGCATTACATCGGTTTCTAGCTTACCTTTAAATTGCTCTTTCTGATTTTTATAGTTCAAGTGGGAATAGGAGGTTTTAGCATGGGAGCAGCAATATCTCTCTACTCTGCCACTTGCTATGCTCTTGGGCGTTATGGAACTGGCCACCCTTACCCTATAAACCTACGAGCTGTTGTAGGGCTCAGCGGCTGGCTTCCCGGTTTGAAGTAATTATTCTTGAAGCCCTCTTGTTGTGTGAACTTTCTTTTGTTTTAACTTAATGTTACATTGTCTTCTTTTTTCCATACTGATAGAAGCCTAAACTTAACTTTATAGGAGCTTAAGAAGCAAAATAGAATGTTCGTATGAGGCTGCAAGGCGTGCTGCATCTTTACCAATCATACTTACACATGGAACTTGTATGTGTAAAAAAGTCCTTCTGTAATCAACATATATCCATTTTTATCGCTTTAACTAATGACCGCCTGAAGCTGATCTTTACCGATTGTTTTGTGTCACAGCCGATGATGTTGTTCCTTATAGGTTTGGAGAAAAATCTGCGCAGTCTCTTGGCATGGCTGGATTTCGACAAACTATGTTCAAGCAATACGAAGGGTAATTAAACTTCACTTAATCTAAGTGTTGCAAAAATAATTAATTTGATTTATCATTTGTTTGAGCATACTTATAAAGAGGTTTTGGGTTTATGCCAATGTGCAGACTTGGTCACTATACTGTTCCCAAAGAATTGGATGAGGTCGTTCATTGGCTCACAACGAGGCTCGGGCTCGAGGGCTCACGCTAAACAATACAGACTGCGATGCATCTAGCTATATAGGCGATATGGCCGACCGCAAAGAAAAGTAATAACTGAGAACGAAAAGGAATTGGTGGGGAAGAGAAAAAAAAAACTAGTGTAAACTTGAGGAGATAGTAGGATGTACAATGGGTGGGTTTCTTGGGTGGTGGTATATATAGTAAATGGTTCGTTGTTTTGTGATTGATTTTGTCGTTTGTTCTTTTGTCCATGTTGGATTCTTGATCATGAATAAAGAGGTTTTATGCGTTTTTTGTACTTGTTCTTCCAAGTCTTTTCATATGAAAACCAAAGACTTCTTATCGCTGTATCAAACTGAAACATACATTTTTTTTCCTTGAAAGTTTGCAAGAATGTCTGAAGGCAGCAGTATGTTCCATCCGATTAAGTATTTGGTACCTATGCGCTTACTTTTTTTTTTTTCCAAAAATTAAGCAGAACTATATATTATGTAATAGTTGAATTTGAGTATCAATAATTTCTGAGTTGAATAGAACTTGATTCTACATCCGCCTATGCACACTATTAATATATCATCTAACTTTTAATAATAATTTTTTTCATGCAACCAAATTTCAATACCAAGATTTTTTTTCTACAACCAAATGTATATTCAAACCCAACAAACAACAAGGATAAACATAATCACACAAACACAAAACAAACTAATCAAAACAAACATGCATGAAAATCAAGAACAAAAAACACATCTTTATCTCATTTCCTATGTGTCGTATGAGTAGTGGTTCTAGTAGTAGTAGTCGGATCTGAAGAAACATGTTCTTTGTTTCCTTCCTCAGTACCAAATATGTGTTTAACCGCATCCGTAGCTCTCATAGCCATTTGCTTCACTTGCTCGCCGGTTTAGCTCAAGAACCCACTGGTCTTATCCTTACCAACTTCTGCAGTCTCTTTGGTATACGCTGTTGCATCATGTGCCTTGTTCTTGATTGCTTCTCCTGTCGCTGACATGTAGCTTCTCGTTTTGTCCTTGGACTCTTGAGCTTTCTTTTGAGTTATTTCTCCGGCTTGAGATGTCTTGTTTTTAGCTGATTGAGCTGTTTCATGGACATTTTCTTGAGCTGATTGGGCTGCACCTTGAGTTTTATTCTTTGCTGCCTCTGTCTTCTCCCTCATCGTTTTCATAGCTTCCCCGTTCTTCTCCTAAGATTCGATATTGGATTTACATTGAAACAAACATTTATAAGTTTAAAATAACTAATTATGGAATTATAAAAATTATGTTGATAGATAAAAATTTGTTACATAAACTAATTAGTCCATTTGTGCCAAAAAAGACTAATTAGTCGATACAAAAAATACGAAAAATATCTCTAAATGCAATGAGGAAAAAACATAAGCTTATACGTACGTTTTTAATATAAAACGTTACACATAATAAAAACAAAACATCATAAAAAATCAAGCAACTAATTCTTTTATCAAATAGTACGATATATAAAATAAATATTTTATCCGTTGTTGTCTTTTTCACTTAAGGTTCATTGTTTTGTATTTGGTCTTTGAATTAAATCATATGGTACTGTGTTACTGATATCCCAAAAATATCGTAACATATTGCATATAAATCATTTAGTACCTGAGACTTGCCTCTAATTTCACTAGCTTTGTAACTTTGTTCTTGGTGAGACGCCAGTTTCTGTCTTCCAAAAAGTCGAAACTGAAATATTTAATAGAAACTCAAAAATTTATTGATGATCAAAAAGTTTTTAAGAACTGTACATGTGCCTGTGTATTGTCATCAACTCTTTCGGTTAGAGCTATTTTATAACAAGTCTTGGTCGGTGCGAGAACAAGATACGTGCTACAGGTTTTCGACACGTGTCGTGATTAGGTTAAAGCAACCAATTCGAAATTTGGAGTGATGTACCAGGTTTCTTGTTTGATGACGACCTATGCAGCTCTGCCACGTAGTGGTAAAAATGAGTTACGGATGATGTCTATATACATGGCGACTCATACATGGATATTATTTTCTATTAACAAAACGGACATAGATATTCATTTACTTAATGCATTATGCAACTAGCGACGTCACTTTCTTTTGCTGAATAGTGTCATGTAAATAGAACTGTTTTAGTATAATTGTTATAATATAAATAAAATTTAGTTATTAAAAATTTTAAAAAGGTAGTTCAAGTTAAGTATTATATAATATTTTATTTTTATAAATTTATAATTTTAAATTATAGGAAATAACAACCATCAACTATAATACATAAGCTAAAAATAATCTTTAATTTTTAAGTAAAAATTCAACCCACAAAATTAGATAATTTACACTAGTTTATTATATAATGATTTTACAAAATATATTTATTTTATATAAAAATGTACGAATGAAATTTTATATACATAATGTTAAAACTTTTCTGTAAAACTAGTTTTATTAATTTACATAAATAATAATAAATCATATTTTCGAAATACAAATCTAATTTTATTTTTATGTAAAATTTTATTAATTAACCTTTAATCAAATCATATCATTTTTCTTTTACCGCAATAAAATCATATGATTAATAAAGTTTCTCCAAACTTACATCTAGTTAAATCATATAATTATAACCTTTTTTCAATCACCATTTTTACATGTTTGATTGATATGATACAAAATTTATTTATATAATGATATTTTTGTTAATTATTAAGATATTGCTTAATTTTTGAATTTTCTTTTTGATGCATTTTTTTTTGTGGCTAAAAGATTGATGTGTAGTTATGATTGATATATTAAAATTCCTCTTGTTGAAAAAAAAAATAATTGCCGGAAGAAAAAGTTTAGGATCTTCTCCACTGGTTGACCAAGCAACCTAAAACTATTCGTCTCCACAAAATTTAGCGATATCAATCAATTGCTTTCTACGTGTCCGTGGAATGCTTAGATCTAAGATTTACTATAATAAAATTTTTGAATTGTATAAATACCATTTCCATCCATTCAAATATTCTACAAAATTAAAATCTGAACTAAATATATATTCACAGATCTAAAAAGAAGATGTCGTCGAGCCAAGAATTAAGCCACAAGGCCGGAGAAGCCACCGGTCAAGTTCAGGTACATACAAACACAACTGGACATTTTCTAATAAAATTGTATAAACCCACAGACCTCTCGAATCTTTTCGGATGTCAAACAGATATAAAATGAAACAATAATAAGATATCACGAGATTCACGACACAGTGACCTTTTGATATCGTATTATGCATTCTATTTTGATATATATATACTTAATTTTTTCAAGGAATTATACATTTTTAATTACAGCTGAAGAAGGAAGAGTATTTGAATAAAGTATCACACGCAATGAATCAGAATGCTGATCACCACACTCACTCACAGTCTCACTCAGAATATGATCACAACAATCCTTCCCTAATTTCCCAGGCCTCTAATGTCATTCAACAGGTTTACTCTTTTTTTTTTTTTCACTATTATTAATGAATGATATAGACACATGATTTATACCCTACTAACATATTTACTGTTAATTTGGGAGTATAGGCAGGTGGACAAGCGAAGAATATGGCACAAGGAGCAGCCGATGCGGTGAAGAACACTCTTGGGATGAGTCCGGCCACCAATAACCCTAGCAGCCCAGCCGGCACAACCCGCCCAAGCAACCCTAACTCCAGGAATATTTAAGAAATGTTGGCCTGATCTTTTCAATATAAACCAAAAGTACTTTTTTTGTCAACAAGTAATTTTGTATTTTTGGTTGTTTCTTTTGTCCTCTGAATTTTGATATTTTTATTATTGTACGTTGTGACATTATTACGTGTCTCACTCATCATAACCCTTAAGAAGGGTTTTCTTTTTCTTACGAATTGATCGTATAATAATATCATCGATTTGTTTATCTCTTTTATATAAAGAAAATTCAATGCATTATTAATCCAGCTTAATTAGATACGATTTTTAATCTTATATAAATCATAATAATATAGTCTACAAAATTTGCTTATTCACTAAGCTTATATATATATTAGAAACGTCAGTTTATTTTGATAGATATAATAGTTTTTCTTTTACATGAACAATACATAGTTAAATATTATATTGTATTAATGAAAATAATAATTGACATTAAAATTTGATTTGCATGAAAATTTCTTAGAAAATATCTATATATTAAAAATATAAAATATGTATTGATATCATATTGCTTCATATATAACTGTTGGATTCTATAAAATCCAAAGTATAATTGCCCATTTATGAAGTGGTAAGTATTTATCCGAGTCTCCAAAGTTTCCCTTATAACAGTTTGGAGGATGATTATCGAATCTCGATTTCCAGATACTACGAGTCTACGATGGTAAGAACACGTAGTTTGCTAGATGACCAATGTGAGCAATTGGGTGGAAGATATAGCACTGCCTCTAGCCTTGGTTTGCTAAATTGCCTCAACATTGAATCATAATTAAAATTATGCTTAATCGAAAGAGACCTACCGCCTACGTAAGACTTGTCAACATGATCTAAAATTATTCAAGCAGCTTAGTTGATATTTATCTGTGTGGTCTTTTGGTTCTTCTCCTTAAAGATATCATAAAACAAAACTGATTTTAAACACTTAATTATAAAACAAAACAACTGATTTTATTTATGAATGAAAGCTTGTTATGGTGATAATGGTCTTGGTGGACCAAGAAATGGGCCCATAAAACCCAAACCAAATCCAGTTTCCTCTTTCTTGCTTAGCTGTACAAAAAGAAAAAACAAAGAACGAACCACTCTGATTGTATCGAACAAGTGAACGAAACCACTGCCAAAATTTTGATTTCCATCGTCGTCATTCCGACAAATCAAATCGTCTTCCTCATTCATATGTGGGTTTGATTGTTTCTCTCTTTCTCCAAATCCTTCTCCTCTCCCAACATGAACACCTGTAAGCTTCGAATCTTACTAAGATCTTGACTCTTGATTCTTGACTCATGAGCTTTAAGATAATAGTTGCTATGGTTTCTTGTATCTCAAGATAATGCTACTCAAGTTCGTTCCTTTTATAATGTAATTGAATAAAACTGCAAAGATAAACAACAATGCATCGTACTAGAGTTTCAATTTCAAGACTTGCTCTGTTTCTTTGGTGACGTTAGTTTATGAAACATGTAGCTTAAGGTCAACGTTTAATTACAAAAAGCATGGACCTTTGCGTTTGATTCAGGTAGCATTGGAACTCCTAAAATCAGAATCTATGCATCTAATCTTGGTAGATTAAGATGTGATGGAAACTTGTTGATACCAAACAATCAAAGACTATGTATGGGCCAAAGCACATTGAAGTACCATGGTCTGAGGACAACTTTGCTACCTGTGAAAGCTACAAAAATGTCTGTTGTTCCACTTACAGACACACAAGGTATTTACTAGTCTTTCTTTTGTTCCATCTGCTGATAAATCTTTTCAGACAATGCCTTAGAGTTGTGGCTTAAGGAATGACATTTTAGATTTGGAAAGTGTGTTTCTTTTTTACTTTTAACGCTCTTCACCACAGCGATTGCCGACGTAGAAGATCCTGAAGAGACCAAACCATCTGTTGTGAATACTCAGCTCATTCCCAAGTCCTCTGAGGTAGGTATTACCTTACTGTTATGTCTCTACAAAATCTCCATTGGGTCTTCGTCTAGTGTTGTTTGCAAGTAAAATGCAACTACATTTGGTTCTCTCATCCCTCTCCTCAAAGCAATCAATATGTCTGTATTTATTTATTTGTGTGCACAACTTTCACATCCGTTATAATTTTTTACTACCGCTCTTCTCATTGTAATGGACTTGATGATCTAGCTTGATGATAAGAGATACAGTGTGAACTTGATGATCTAGCTTGAACATGAGTTATGTGAATTTTAATCACTATCTTTCCATCATTTAGGTGGAAGCACTTATCAGTGAAATCACTGATTCTCCATCAATTGCAGAGTTTGAATTGAAAGTAAGCTCCCACTTCTGCTTTCTGGACCAACAGTTATGTTATCTTTATTGCTCATTCGAGTATTCGTCTCTGCAAAATATATCTTTTAGATCTTGTCTGATCATTTGTGCTTTTCTCCTATTTGGATATTTCTGATAGCTGGGAGGTTTCCGCCTATACGTAGCAAGGAAACTAGCTGACCAAAGTAGTCCACCACCTGTGGTTGCTGCGAGTACAACTCCTGAGGGGATTACTACAAATGGCTCAGCTACCTCTTCGTCATTGGCTGTCCCAAAAACATCATCTTCTTCTTCAACAGACAGACCGCAAACATTTTCTAACAAAGCTGCTGATGAGGGTTTAGTGATTCTCCGATCTCCAACGGTTAGAGACCAGACTAATTGTCTTTTAACAAGTTCTTGAAACTGGCATGAGTACGGCTATATTTGGGATGATCTTGATTCGTGAGTCAATCTTTATTGTTGCAGGTTGGTTATTTCAGGAGATCCAAGACCGTAAAAGGGAAACGCCTTCCTACAATCTGTAAAGAGGTAGTACATCTTAATCTTATGTTTTCGAACAGCTCTTCGCGTTAGTATTTTTGGTCTCTCAGAGTGATTGTATATATTTGGTTTTGGGTACTCAACAGAAAGACATAGTGAAAGAAGGTCAAGTTCTATGCTACATTGAACAACTCGGTGGCCAAATCCCAGTTGAGGTAATCATAACAACAAAAAATCACATTCTGTTTCTTTATTTGTCTTCTCTTTCTTGGTCTTCTTATTTTTGTTCTTGCTTTCCCAGTCTGATGTTTCTGGTGAAGTTGTCAAAATACTTCTTGAAGATGGCGGTAAGGCTTTTTCTTTATGTAGCTGAATCATTGCTCATTCTGTTATTAATGTCCTCTCTGAATTTCGTTTTTTCTTTTTTCTTCGATTTAACAGAACCTGTAGGATACGACGATGCTCTCATCACAGTTCTTCCTTCATTTCCTGGGATCAAGAAGCTTCAGTAAGAACTAGTTTTGTTTTCAATTATGTGTGTATGCTTCTTTGCTTTTTCCTCCACATAGACAAATAAGCTCCGTTCGGAAAAAAATTATACGTACCATTCATCTGTTTCACTGAATTAAATTGAATTGGATTTATTTTTGTTTTCGTTGATAATAAAACATTCAGTCATTTATGTAAATCAATGAGAAAAATTACAAAACAAATACACAATTATAAAAGGAAAAAAAAACAAATCAAACAATTTCTTCAACATAAACCTAGCCAGTAACTTCAAACACTCCAAATTAGAATATCATCCCCAATTCCTTCACCTAGTTCCTGTCCAGTAACTTGAGAACTGTTACAAACCAAGAAAAATGATAATTTGTTAAAACCAATTAACCTACAAAATCTGACTGAATAAAAAGGTTTGATCGATAAGTGTAAGAAATTTGGACCTGAGAAATTAGGAGTAGAGTTACTCAAAATGTATAAAGCGTCACGCCACTCCTGTGGCGTTTTCTTGGAGGCCATGGCTCGACCAATGGTGACCAAAGCCAGAGGAAGACCGTCGCACCTGGCTGCAACCTCCTGAGCTACCTTGGCTATGTCCGGGTGGCTCTTCACAGTATCTTCTCCAACATTCTTTTTAAACAAGTCCCAAGCTCTCTCCCACGCCAATTTCTCCACTTTGATCTTCGTCTGTGCACTCATCTCCTTGCAAACTTCTTCGCTACACGTCGTGAACACAACCTTTGACCGGTTCTGCGCATCCGGCGGCGGAACTCCAGCTTTCACTGTACAAAAAAACAAGTAACTTGTGTTACAAGTAATAATACAAATACTCAAGTTTCTTATACCATAAGTAACTGATTTAGAACACTTACCAAGATCAACTTTCTCCCAAACATCATCAAGAAACAAAGCAAACCGTCTCTTACTTAATATCTCAAAGATCTTTGCAGCTTTCTCTTCCTCAGTCTTACTCGTCCACGTCCTATCCAAAAACCCAATCTTCTCCCTGATCGTGTCTTGAATCTTCTCAAGATTTAAATTCTTGGACACAAACACCCACAAAACAAAATCAAACCCATTTGCCTTTTGTTGAAGCAACCTGTTATTAACCTGAGTCAAAACCGTCGTCTTTCCAACACCTTCCACACCGTACAATCCAATAATCCCAGTGTTCTCCATGGTCAAACACCTCCAAACCAAACCCGAAACCGCCTCTAACCCTACCGTCTCCTCATCATTAGTTTTAACCGCGGATCCGCTTCCTCCTCCTCCAATGCCTCCGACGGTTTCGGCAACAACCTCAAACATTCCTCTGCTCTTAATCTCTTGAACCTCTTTCAGCTTCTTGCAAATCTTCTTCTCCATCTTGTGGCTTGAAGATAACAAACCTTGGCTCGAAGAAGAAGACGAAGAAGACATCAGGAAATACTCTTCTGCCTCTTTTATGACAGTGTCGGCTTCTCTAAGCCATGATTGGACTTTGTCTAGCCGCTTCATCTGTTGCTGCTCTTCGCAAATCTTGACCCTTTTCATCACGTTGTTCCCAAGATCTTTGAGTTCTTCAGTTGCGACCTTTAGCTTCCTCACATTATCGTTAATCTTCCCAACGTAGATGCATCTTACCAAACTCTTGAAATCTTTCCCCATTTTTCAACTTTTCCCCCAGAGTAGATTCTTGAAAATGTGTTTGTGTATATATTTATACGAATTGTGTTTTATTAGTCTTAACATGGACTGACTTGCACGTTGTGATTTTTTTTTTGGCTAATGTAATGTCTAATGACGGTTGTTGGAGACTTTAAGGTTAAATAACCACATAAAAACCTAGTTTAAATAGATTTATTCGGCGTGTGAGTATTATTATACTTTTGATTTCTTTGTCTTTCTGTGGAAATGATTAGTACATGCTCTGATGAAACTCTGCACTACTTCCCCAATTAGCCACTAAATAACAATAAAGAGTTTCTGTATTACTATCATATGAGTCGGATTTCACAGAATTCTCCTCTTTCTTTAATAAATCTCTGTTGTAATTTGTATTATGATGGTTGGTCAGCCTTCGTGGTTAACATGTCGAGTCAACTCCGAAATCCCTACTTTTTACAATATTTATAATTCAAAATATGTGACTTTAGTCCGTCTGAATCTGTCAAGACTCGTGTGCTGCTGTTTTTAGATATCTTTGTCGGGATGGACCTGAAAATAATAGCCGTATTTTGAAATAAAGAAATTGACATGAACAGCGGAAATTTGCAAAACAAAACATAAACTCCATCCATCATAATAATATAGTATAAATTCACCTTGATAAAACCTTTTTGAAGTTAAACACAAACAAAAAACATACCTTAGTGGATGATTGGTTGAACTGTATCTATAAATTATTTACTGTAGAATTTAATCTATAGAAATATTTTCTGTAACTGTATCTTTTATACCTGTAAATAATAAATGCGAAAATAATAAAGAAGGAAAAATATTTCTACAATTCTTTATTTTTTCTACAATTTTAAAAAGAAAGTGAAATAGAAGTTTTACAAGCCATTTTTTTTTTTTCTGTAGAGGCTATAGCTTTAAAAATTAATATAAAGCATGATTGATAATTTTTGAAGTTGTAGACAAAAATTAAAACTAAATACACTACTTACAGCCCAACCAATCATCCCTTCATCCCTTAATCACTTGGTTTAACAATTATTCTGGTCTAATTTGCAAATTTCAAAGTGGGCCTAATAAATGATTGGGCTCACTTATAATATTACAAACCCAATGGGCTTTATGTATATTAATCGATTCAACGTTTTAAATATTGCATTTGTCCAAAGTAACACATCGATGGCGATTCGAACATTCTCTTCTTGTCTTGTTCGCGCTTTTCACCAAACCCCGAAACCGCAACCACTTCGTTTCCTCTCTACTCTTCTACACGACCCACCACCACCACCAGAGCTAGTCAACGAGATCTCCCGCGTTCTGAGCGATCACAGAAACCCTAAAGACGACCTCGAACACACTCTCGGCGTTTACTCTCCACGAGTTTCGTCGAATCTTGTCGAACAAGTCTTGAAACGCTGCAAAAACCTCGGCTTTCCCGCTCACAGATTCTTTCTTTGGGCAAGAAAGATCCAAGATTTCCAACACAGCTTGGAAAGTTATCACATTTTGGTTGAGATCTTAGGTAGTAGCAAGCAGTTCGCTTTGCTTTGGGATTTCTTAATCGAAGCAAGAGAGTATAACTACTTTGAGATTTGCCCTAAAGTGTTTTGGATTGTCTTTAGGGCTTACAGTAGAGCTAACTTACCAGGTGAAGCAAGTCGTGCTTATTATCGTATGGTTGAGTTTGGTATTAAGCCTTGTGTTGATGATCTTGACCAGCTTCTCCATGCTCTTTGCGATAGGAAACATGTGAGTCACGCTCAGGAGTTTTTCGACAAGGCTAAACTCGGGTTGGCTCCGACAGCGAAGACTTATAGTATTCTTGTTCGTGGTTGGGCTAGAATCAGAGATGCTTCAGGTGCACGGAAAGTGTTCGATGAAATGCTTAAGACGAACTGTCTTGTGGATTTGCTTGCTTACAATGCTCTTTTAGATGCTTTGTGTAAATCAGGTGATGTTGATGGAGCTTATAAGATGTTTCAAGAAATGGGTAGCCTTGGGCTTCAACCAGACGCGTATAGTTACGCGATTTTCATACACGCGTATTGTGACGCAGATGATGTTCACTCTGCTTATAAGGTTCTTGATCGGATGAAAAGGTACGAACTTGTACCTAATGTGTACACGTACAACCATATCATCAAAACACTCTGTAATAAGGAGAAAGTTGATGATGCTTATTTGCTGTTGGATGAGATGATTCAGAGAGGAGCTAGTCCGGATACTTGGACTTACAATTCGATAATGGCTTACCATTGCGATCACTGCGAAGTGAATCGTGCAACAAAGCTGATCTCGAGAATGGATAGAAACAAGTGTTTGCCGGATAGACATACTTACAATATGGTTCTCAAGTTGCTGATAAGGATAGGGAGATTCGACCGTGCGACAGAGATGTGGGAAGGGATGAGTGAGAGGAAGTTTTATCCGACGGTTGCTACTTATACTGTGATGATTCATGGGTTAGTGAGGAAGAAAGGGAAGTTAGAGGAAGCTTGTAGGTACTTTGAGATGATGATTGATGATGGGATTCCACCGTATTCGACAACGGTTGAGATGTTGAGGAACCGGTTAGTCGGTTGGGGACAAATGGATGTTGTGGATGTTTTGGCGGGGAAGATGGAGAGGAGTAGTTCTTGTTCGGTTAGAGAAATGGCGGTTGAGATGAGAGGGAAGAGAAGGAGAGTGGGACGTAGGAGTGAAGGAAGCGAAGATGATGATTCTGACTTCTGAGCTTGAAAGAGTTATACGAGAAGATGATGATTCTGAGCTTGAAAAACTTATATATAAACATATGAAGAAAATATTTTGGAGTTATATGAATTCAAGATTTGCATGGGTTCAAAGAGTTAGCTTGGATTTCTGAATGATAACAAAAATAATTGGATTCACCATCTCTTTTTGGAGGTGCAATGTATTATTTATTGAAGAAAAATGAAAAAAATTTGAAAGGTAGAAAAAATAAAAAATAATCCTATAAAACTGCAACATGATCACGACGCTAAGAAGAATCATTAGGAAGAAACAGCGCGAGGAACGTTCTCCAAAGACACGAGACTCTCGCTGTGGTTCAGGTAACAATACATATCGTGGAGAGCGGGGTATCCAACCCCTCCATATTGGTTCCTCCTTGTACGGTTTGTCTTTGGATCATAATATAAAACACATATTGTTTGAAACCTTAATGCAATATAAACGAACTCTCCAGTATCATGAGTAACACCACGCAGTGACATACGAGATTTCCGGATCGAGTCACTTAGTGGCGAAGGCAAGAGGAAGTCTCGACGCGACCATTCTTGTTTCTTTTCATCCTCCAAAACCCAAAATCTTAAACAAGATTGGTACTCGTTGCAAAACCATGCGAATTTTCCTTGGTAGTTGAAGATAAAGTTGCCAGGTCTAGGACTAAGATGAGCTGGTCCTATTATTTTGTTGAACTTTTCGTGCCTCACACTGAAGCTCATAAAGATGTTCTCTCGAGCTCTAGAAGTATCATTACGTATCCACGCTTGATAATACACATGCCCGTTGATGCATATACCTCTTTGTCCACTGGCGAAATGTAAAGGGCTGTTTTGGATCTCTCTCCATGATTCTTGAGGTCCCAATGTAAAAACAAGAGGAGCTTTGTGTAAATCATGTGAGATGATCAATACTTTGTGCTTATCCTCGACCGGATCGTATCCTAAACACAACCATTTAAACTTGAACATGGGTTTGGGTAAGGTAACATGCTGTCTCGTGGTAGGATTCCAAACTAGAATCTCATAGTTCTTTGCGAAAACCATCAAGCCGTGGACCGGCTTGGACCACGAAGTGTAATAAAGATACTTGGGGTTGGGGAAACTCATCTGATAACGGTCCATGTGATAAACAGAAGACTTGTCCGGATGCTCATATTGGGGCAGTGAGATAAAGAAAGTCTTTTCTATTTTTGGTCCACATGGGATAGACTTTTCTTTTTCTCTTATTCTGACCATAAAACACAGCCGCTGAGTTGAAGACTGATGAGTCGCGAAGGAGCTGATGAAACTCGGATTAGTGGTGATGGACGACCATAGCTTCGAGACGTAGCGGAACCTCGCCACGGATTTAGCAGGCAGTCTCAAGAGTATCTCCTGAATCAAATCAGGAGGAATCGACTCTACTGCTTCTTGTCGTCTATCCATGGCAGACCAACGTAAAACAAAGAGAGCGATGGGATTGAGACATATACCTTTTTTTTATTTTGTTTAGGGTATCTTCTCTTTACATATACACCTTTTACGTAAAGCCCAAAAACCCCGATACAGTTAAGATTAGGATCCGTAATATGTCCCTCCTCCATATATATAGATAAAAAAGTAGAATATTTCCTTTTTAAAGATATAGGGCTTATTTAAACCACTATGAACAATTAATTTGTCTATGTTTTTCCTTTTTCAGTGTTTTTTAACATCGCCTCTATTTTAATATTTATAAGCTTTTGGAGAAAGCCTCTCGACAAAGAAGGAAGAAGGAGGGTGTGAGAGGAGGAGATGTCGACGGTGTACGTGCTAGAGCCACCAACAAAGGGAAAGGTCATTGTGAATACAACTCATGGCCCAATAGACATCGAGTTATGGCCAAAGGAAGCTCCCAAATCCGTGCGGAACTTCGTTCAACTATGTCTCGAGGGTTACTTGGACAACACCATCTTCCACCGTGTGATCCCTGGATTTCTCGTCCAAGGCGGCGATCCAACCGGCTCCGGCACAGGCGGAGAGAGTATATACGGAGGTGTCTTTGCTGATGAGTTCCATTCAAGACTGAGATTTAACCACCGAGGGATTGTGGCCATGGCTAATGAGAGCTCACCGAATACGAATGGAAGTCAGTTCTTTTTCACTTTGGATAAGTGTGATTGGCTTGACAAGAAGCATACTATCTTTGGAAAGGTAACGGGTGATTCAATCTTTAATCTTCTAAGACTAGGAGAGGTTGAAACGGGTAAAGATGATCGTCCCCTGGATCCTGTCCCAAAGATATTATCTGTTGAGGTTCTGTGGAACCCTTTCGAAGATATTGTTCCTAGAGTGTCAGCAAAGACGACGTCACATGTTCCTGTTGCTGAAGCCAAGAAACTCCTAAAAAAGGCCACGAAGAAACTGAATTTACTATCGTTCGGAGAAGAAGCTGAGGAGGAGGAGAAGCAACTGGCAGCTGTAAAGCAAAAGATTAAGTGCAGTCATGACGTGTTGAACAATCCTCAACTTTTGAAGGCAGAAGCTACAAATAAAGAACGGAATGCATCTGATTCGAAGGAAGTGCTATCTGTGCGGGAAGCTCTAGGTTCTAAGAAAGAAGCCGCTCAAAAAGACAAAAGCTTGTCTGTATCAGATCCAGTTGGACATAGTGATGATGATGAAGACGAGACTAAATTTGATGCAAAGATGAGGAATCAAGTACTTAACAGAAGGAAAGAGATGGGAGATATTCCTTCAAAACCAACTCAGAAGAAAAAGAGCTCTAGTGTGAAAGCCCCTGAAGAATCTATGAAAAGGTCTGATGTTGCAAGTAGTGAAGAAAAGAAGCCGAAGATTGAAAAGTTATCATTGAAGAGAAAGGGAATAGGTTCAGAAGCCAAAGCCAAACGAATGGAGAATGGAGACGCTGACTTACAGCTTTACAACGCTTCTGAACGCGCCAGGAAGCTACATAAGTTGAAAAAGCGTAGACTGCAAGAAAATGAGGATGCTGTGTTGGCAAAACTCGAGAAATTTAAGCAGTCCATTTCTGCAAAACCGTTTGCCTGGAGTAGTGAACCAGGAGACATATAGAAGAAGACGTCTCTGATTGGCGGCAAGGATGATCTCTGATTGGCGGCAAGGATGATCTCTGATTGTTTCGTTGATTCTTAAGATGCCCGTTCAGTGTCATACAGCAGAGACATGAACTTAATAAATAGGTTGTTAATACTTAATAGATAAATGTTTTGTAGGAAACAAAAACATTTAAAATGTTTAACAAAAACACTTAATACTCCTTTGTCTAAACTTGTATACATACAGCAGAGATATGAACTTAAGATCATGATTATCCACAGAACCTCAACATAAAATTTTTAACAATTGCTATATTATTATTTTAATATTTTTTATGATTTAGTTAAATTAAGAAAATTGAACCAATGATACAAAAGTAAATATAATGATTTTTAGAGATGAAGTTCTTAAGTGTATTTTTTTAGGAAACTGTTATTTCTATTTATAATTATTTTCTTTTTTTATTATTAAAAATGTGATTAGAATTCTTCCTATAATGGTGCTCTAATATGTTGTTTTTTTTGGGTATTCACTTAACAGGCAGTGAGATTTAATTGAAAGCCTTTAAATGAAAAAGAAGGTTTCGAAAAAAATTTCCTGTTTTTTCTTTTTACTCGGAGAAGAGTTTGTTTCTGATGAAACAGAGTTTTGCCACCGACGAGGAAAGTGTGAAGCTTTATAGATCTGATACACTTGCAAACTCCGATCTGAGTTTTAATTCTACAACCCATCAAATGATTGCATCTCCAGTGAAGCCACTGTTCGTCTTCGTCTTGACTTTCTCTCTTCTTCTCGTCGTTATTCTTCTATCTCCATCGCCACACTTCCTTCAGATTCCGGTTCCTTCCGGTTCATCACTGTAAGTGTTTCATTTGTAATGGGGAAGCATTCAAATGTTGTCTTCTTGGCTTCAAAATATGGAAGGATCATTTCATATTGATTAGGTGTGTGTCTGCTTCAGGGGTTCTGAAATATGGAGTGTCAAGAGGATAATGGAATGGAGGCCTTGCCAATGGTGGTTAGAAGGACACCTCACTCGTATGCACTCTTTTATTATCATTCATTCTCCTTAGTGTTTGTGTTGAAAGAGTTCATTCTGTTCTCATGTGTGGTTACAATACTTGGGACGTTTATGTTTGATAATTGATTAGCCTGATCAGTTCCAGTAACAATAATCTTGGTTTTAGTTTGAAAAGAGAGGACCTTTTTAGTTGGGTGTAAGAACGTAGAATGCTTGTAGTGAGTTTTACTTCTCTGAACTTTGTGATCGGTCTTCATTGCAGACAACTGCTTTGGTTTTTTGTTCAAATCCTGCAGCTCTTCCCGCTAAAACTAATGGATACATCCGTGTTGATTGCTATGGCGGCCTGAATCAGATGAGACGCGATGTAAGTTCGGGAAAAGCAAAGAGAATTGGCCGTCTTGTGAATCATGAAAATTTCAACTTGCATTGTTTATGACTTAGGAACTAAATGATATGATGGTGTGATGCTGCTTTCAGTTGTGTGATGGAGTTGGGATTGCCCGTTTGTTGAATGCCACACTTGTTCTGCCAAAGTTTGAGGTGGCTGCGTATTGGAACGAGTCAAGGTTTTCCCGCTCTCTCTAGATCAAAGCTTATCTAGCAAATTCATTTGTCTTTTTTGTTGATTTGATCAAGTAAGGTGATTAACGTCTGTGATGGTCTTGGTGCAGTGGTTTTGCAGATGTGTTTGATGTCGACTACTTCATTCAAAAGATGAGTGGTTTTATCGAAGTTGTAAAAGAATTGCCAGAAGATATTGCATCAAAAGAACCATTTAGAGTAGACTGTAGCAAAAGGAAAGGTCAATTTGATTACATTGAAAGTGTTCTTCCATCATTGTTGGAACATCATTACATATCTTTTACACCAGCAATGAGCCAACGCAGGGACAGGCACGTTTCTAATGTCTACATTGTCTGTCTGTGATTGCTATTTCTGGAAATATTCAGGTTTCTTACAATTCGAATTCCGTACAATGCGTTTCCAGGTATCCCCAGTTTGCAAAAGCTACTCTATGTCAAGCTTGTTATTCAGCTATACGCCTTACTAGTTCCTTGGAAAAGAAGGCCATCGAGCTTTTAGATGCTATTCCCAAACCTTTCTTGTCGCTTCACCTCAGATTTGAACCAGACATGGTAGCGTATAGCCAATGCGAGCACCCAAACCTCTCTCCTTCTTCTCTCGCTGCCATTGAAGCTGCTCGTGTTGACAGGAAGCCATGGACAGGAGAACTAGCTCAGATTTGGAGGAAACGAGGCAAATGCCCTCTGACTCCTAATGAAACTGTTTTGATGCTTCAATCACTTAACATACCAACAAGCACAAACATTTACTTAGCTGCTGGAGACGGTCTAATGGAGATGGAAGGATTCACATCCGTTTATACAAATGTGTTCACAAAGTCTGCTTTACTTAACCAAGAGGATTTCACCAGAATGCACGGAAACACAAAAGCTGCATTAGATTATCATGTTTCCATCAACAGTGACGCGTATGTGGCTACTTACTTTGGAAACATGGATAAAATAGTTGCAGCAATGCGAACATACAAACGGATGCATAATACTCTGTTCCTGAGCAGAAAAGCATTTGCAGAACTCACTTCTCAGGGGCTTGAAGGCGCAGAGTTGAAGAAAGCTCTTTGGGAAGTTCATAAAAAGGATTTTGCTATTGGCAGAGGTTTTGCTTTGCCCGATTGCTTCTGTGAATTTGAGCTGTAATGCAGATTCTTTTCTTACTTCATTCTTGAGTTGACACAACATTTGTAACAACAACAATTTGTTCATGTACTATGCACTTTGAGAGTCGATAAGACGTTCCTGTTTGCAAATACAAAAAAAATAGTACACATTCTGAGATTCAATCTCCTGTCTTCATTCAGCAGCAAGCCATATCTCTATCTTACTGAGATTCTACAATTCTCAGGTTCTTTGGTGTCTGCATTTTTAACCATTAAATGCAAAATACTTGAAGCCTCAGAGATCACTGCTTGAGGTAAGTGTCGCTCTAAAACATGCGAATACCTAACAGCTACTTCAAGACCCTTTTTGTCCAGAATGCAAAATTCCGAGTTCTTCCATTGCTTTGAGTTCCCCACCACACAAAAACCATGTAAAATAGCAGCAAATGAAACAGGATCAGGAGAGAAGCCTTTCTTCACCATCTTATCCTGAAACCCGCAAGCAGTCTTCACCATTCCATGTACACAGAGACAAACGATGACAGAATTATACGCAGCAGCATGGTCCGACCACCCATCTGATTTCATTTTATCGAAAAACTCAAAGAACAAAGAACATCGTCCCTCATTATATCTATTTGGTTCAGAAAGAACTTCTCCAGATTTATTCTTCACAAATCCGTCAAGTAGACAATTGAAGGTAACTTCATTAGGTACACACTTGTTTCGCAACATTAGCTCCCAATAGTAAACTGCTTTCCCAACGGTACTACCATCTTTAGCAAAACTTCTTATGAGTGTTGTGTAGCTGACAACGTTAGGCACAAGACCACAAGATTGCATCTCTTCAAAAGTCTCTTCAGCCATTTTGAAATCCCCTTGGCAACAAAATCCATTAACAAGGGATGAGTAAGTCACCACGTTTGGCTTACATTTACTCTTACCCATGTCTCGGAAAATCTTTATAGCAGTCGCCATATCCTGTTGCTTTACATATCCGTCAATGATTGTGGAATACGTGAACTCATCAGGTACAAGATTTTCTTCAGTCATCTTATTCATGCACATCAATGCCTCATTCAACATGCCGGATCTACAAAACCCCTTTATCATTGCATTGTGCTGCACGACATCAACCTTCACACCCTTTTCAATCGAGCGAATGGAAACCTTCCTTGCCTCATCAAAATCACCACTTCTTATGAATCCATCTATGAGCGTAGCATACACATAAGCATCTGGTAAAATATTCCGATCCAGCATCTCCCCGAAGAGGAGTTTGGCAGATGAAAACCCACCGCTCTTGCATAATCCACTCATCAACATATTGTAGATGGCAGCATCCGGCGAAACTCCTCTATCTATCATTTTAGCTTTTATCTTAACTGCATTATTTATATGACCTGAAGCGACAAGACCATGGATAAGAATTCCATAAGTAACTATATCTGGTTTGCAGCCTCTCTCAGCCATCTGGAGAAGCAACTTAGAAGCAATATCATACTCTTTGATTTTACAATAGGCTTGTATCAGAGGGGCATAGGTTATATTGTTCAAAATCAACCCTTTCTTTGCTGCTTCATCCAAAATCCCAACAGCATCTTTCATTTTACCTTCTTTACATAAACGATTGATCAAAATGTTATATGTTGCTATATCAGGCTTGCAACCATTAGCTACTATCCATCCTATACTCTCAGCTGGTTCAACCTTCGAACCATGCCTATACTTAGCATCCATGATGTTATTCAGGAACCGAACACTAACTATCAAACCCCTTTCTTTCACTTCCTTCAAAAGCCGATCACTCGCCACGAAATCCCCTTTCTTGCAAAACCCATTTATCATCGTACCAAAAGTCTCCAAAGTTGGCATAAACCCTTTCGATTTCAACTCCTTGAAAACTAACTTAGCATTTTCAACATCACCAATCTTAAAGTATCCACCAATGATTGTATTATAAAACACAACATTCGGAACACAACCTTTCCCCCATCTGTCTTCAATCAGCTTCCTACCTTCTTCAACCTTCCCTTCACTACACATACCTTTAACCAGTATACAAGTACTATAATTATCAACACAACCACCTCTCTCACACATTTCATCATACACCTTCCGTGCATCTCCAAGTCTCCTACTTTTCACAAACAAACTCAACAACGAGTTGCAAGCAATAACATCAGGCACAGAACCATACGATTCAACAACATACTTATATACCTCCACGGCTTTACTCAAAACCCCTGACTCAGCATACGCGTGAAGCACGTGACTCAATGCTTCATGAGTAACCTTGACATTTTCTCTTCTGAGATTCCCCAACACATGTTCAATCTCCTCGAAGATCCTGTGTCTCGCTAAGAGCTTTAGAAACGAAGAACAAGCAAACCCATTTGCAAAGAACTCGTCTTTTCTCTGATTCGATAGCCAATCAAACAGCTTGACTCCGATCTCCACATCTTGGATTCGGTCGAACACGAAAGGAGATATGTCGACGAGGCGGACTTCTTCTTCATCGTCGAGGACTTTAGACCAGTTCTGTTGGGTTTTGAGGATGTTGACTGTGTCGTTGACTTGTTTCTTGATTCTTGGAGGAATCGGAAAATGAGATGGAGGTGGAGGATTGGTAAGGGGTTTGATGCGAGAGAGAAGGGTTTTTGACATTATTAAGTCTTTCACTGTCAAATGTGTGAATCCTTTACTTTGTAAGGAGAGATAACTCCAAGTACATTTATTCTCACGTAAGTCCCTCATATTTGTATTAATTAGTTAATACTACCCCTAAAATTAGATTTGATTCAGATTAACCCCTTTTAGATTTTCTTCTTACAAATTTCGAACTTTTCTGATTAGTCTGAATTAGAAAACATTCATTTCGTTTTATTCAGAATCAATTTGGTTTTAAATTATTTTCCCACCAGATTTATCTCTTTATTCATTGAAAAGCGAGGACGTTCATAAGAAAGCAAATCTCGATTTTTTAACTAGTCTCCACGTTTTAAAGTTAGCTTCTGATTCTACTGTTTTAAAGTGGTCTAAACCACAAAATGACCAGTCTTTAATTTGTTTGTTTTTTCATTGAAACAACAAAGACTAGAAGGAGGATTGAACACAAGGGTTTTGCAGAGACAATTCCTTTCCAAAAGACTCTCAATCCTTGGACGTTATAACGAGTAAACCCAATGCACCTATGAGAATATACTGCAAGAAGAAGAAACGATACAAATGTTGGTCACAAAACCAAAAAAAGAATACTTTAAAATTTTCATTTTGGGTTGGATCAAAGAGTGAGAATGTATTTACCTTGATGATAGGCTTTTCTGTCATAATTATAGTCACCCATCCAACATAAGGCAAGAAGCTGAAAGAGACAAAAAGGAAAAACCATTTATGAGTAACTATAGCTTTTGGTTTAAACACTATACATACGTGCATTGGGAGCTTTGGGACTTGAAGTAATTTAATTACCCGACAGCACGACCCATAATATGATGTCGATGAAGCCAAAGCTGTCCTTCAGCATAGAGAAGTCTGTCGTCTCCATAGTTATTGTCACCTGGAAACAATAAAATTGAAAATGTGAATTTGTGTTGAAGAGTAACACTATGAAAACAACTTACACTCCAAAGCTGAGATTTCAGATCAATAAAAAACCAGCACCTTTTGTCAAAACATCGACTTCTCCTGTATTTTCCCTTTCGTGAACCTATAATGCCATAAACCCCAAGACTCAGAATCAGCTAGGTGTTACTATCTAAGTAACTGAGAGATGATAATGAAAAAATATAGAAAAACATTACCTTAATGACACGATGGACAATGGGAATATCCCGACCCTGAGAGAAGCAGCATGAAGCAAAATACCAATTAGGAGGAAGACTTACAAATAAATGGTAAACTGAATGAGACAAGAAACATATAGTGAAACTTACATCAACATTGAAAACAACAATCTCGCCTGCTCGAATCGGGTCCTTACTCATGTGCAAGAACAATATATCCCCCTACATGAATACCATATCACATTCCATACACTACGGTTTAAAGTTTGAGCAAAAGCAGCTGCAAAATGTAATGCATCTCGAGAAACTAAAGCCCCAATTTACCCTCTTAAAGCCAGGCTCCATACTTCCAGATAGAACAACCACCACGGGAGATTCACTTCCAGTGACACACATCAAAGCTTTCCATATGATCAAAGCAGATGTAACAATCATCCCTACCAGATTCCAACACAGAGAAAAGTTTGTCACTTTACTATGAAAAAACTCTGCCATATATATGACTCGTATCATAAACAAACAATCCAACCATCAGGTGTACAATCCTGTTAAGCTCAGGGACAACAACATAAATAAATTCGCAAACTTTAACAATAACATTGACCACATTTTCCCTTAAAAGAGTATACTTGAAGATTCATCAATTCTACTAACCAAAAGGGGTCTCTAATTTTCTAGAAAGATTTCAACTTTATTCGTATAAAATGCAATTGGAGCGGCAATGTTCATTAGTTAGTGAACCCTTAGATACCAATCGGAGAGAATTCGATAAAAGGACATATGAGAGGAAACGAAGAGCTAACCAAGACTAATGGCCTGAGTGAGAAGCTGACGGATCTGAATAGATTTGATAGAATCTACGGTTTCTCCGATCCAACCCATCTTTGACCTTTCTGATTTTGTTCGAGATAATTCAGATCGCAGAGACGAACGTTGTTGTTTCAAAGCGAAGCAGAGGAGGAGAGAAGAGAGACTCTCAGGGTCAAGCTTTAAGGCACGATTTCCCCAAGAGCGTTTCTTTTTTTTACAGAAACCGAAGAACCCGGTTTACTAAATTAAATCCGGTTCAGAGAGGACAGTGACGTTGGTATAAATCTTTGGTTTGTTACATTTTGATGACGTGGTATAAATCTTTAGTTGGCTACTTTTTGATGACGTGGTATATACTAACGGGTTACAGGAGCAACTGTAGAGCTAAGCGGGAAAGAAACTGTTAAGGCGATCAAGTGTCGTACTTGTCGAGAAAGATCAGTAACTTACATTATTACATATAAATCAATGTAAAATTATATAAAGCAAAACTTTACAGGCTAGATACATATTTTGCTTAGTTTTGTGGTATATATGTGTGTTTTTTGTTCAGGTCTTTCTTACAGAGAATCAGAAGCGGTTTTGAAGATCATGAAATTCATTGACTTGCCATTTCCACAGCTCGCGTTCTTTTTGTAGTTTGTGCCTCTGTAAGTTCTCGCTTTTACAGGTTTAAATTGCGGAAAGATACGCGTCTTAAGTGTGTTCTTATAAATGATTTTGCTTCTGTCATAATTATAGTCACCCATCCAACATAAGGCAAGAACCTGAAAGAGACAAAAAGGTAAAACCATTTACGAGTTACGAGAGAGAACACACAAACCCCGTACACTGGGGGCATTGAGAGCTTTGTGATTTGAAGTAAATTAATTACCCGACAGCGCGACCCATTATATGTTGTCGATGAAGCCAAAGCTGTCCTTCAGCATACAGAACTCTGTCATCTCTATCGTTATTGTCACCTGGAAACAAGAAAAATAAAAAAAATTGAATGTGTGTTCAAGAGTAACACTATGAAAACAACTTGTGAAGTTTCAAATCAGTACCTTTAGTCAAAACATCGACTTCTCCAGTATTTTCCCTTTCGTGAACCTATAATGTGATCAACCCCAAGAATGAGCTCATTTTATATCAACCTTTTAAAGTAACTGAGAGAGTACAATGAGGAAGTCTAGAAAAACACTACCTTAATGACACGATGGACAATGGGAATATCTCGACCCTGAGAGAAGAAACATGAAGCAAAACACCAATTAGGATCGAGGAAGACCCACGAAGCAAAATTAGACCAACAAAGAAAGGGAAACTTACATCAACATTGAAAACAACAATTTCTCCAGCTCGAATCGGATCCTTGCTCATGTGCAAGAACAATATATCCCCCTACATGATATTAGATTCAAACCACTATGAGTTAACAAGCAGGTATATATATATGCTGAGATTATCAGTAAGCGAGCAACGCTGCTACAAAATGTAAGCTATCTACAAAAAGACTGCTAATTTCATTTACCCTCTTAAAACCAGGTTCCATGCTTCCGGAGAGAACAACCACCACAGGGGATTCAGTTCCAGTGACACACATCAAAGCTTTCCATATGATCAAAGCAGACGTGACAATCATCCCTACCAGACAACAAAATGAACAATTTGACTTATACTATCAACCACGTCAGACTCTGAAGATAGTGTTTACACATTTTTCCTCAAAAGAGCATACTTCAAAAATTTACCCTCAAGAAGTAAGAAAGAAACAAGAACTAACCAAGACTGATGGCTTGAGTGAGAAGCTGACGTATATGAGTAGATTTGATAGACTCTACGGTTTCTCCGATCCAACCCATCTTTAACTTTCTGATTCTTTTCCAATTCTCGACGAGATAATTCAAAATCACAGTGACGTGACGAACGTTGTTTCTACTTTCTAGCAAAGCAGAGGCGAAGAGTAGTCTCTGAGGGTCAAGCTTTAAAGAGCGTTTTAACCAAAAGTCAAAGAACGCGGTTTACAAAACTAGATCCGGTTCAATTTTTTAGAGAAGAGTCTACATTTTCAGTGACGTGGTTTAAATCCTTTGGTTGGTTACATTTTGATGACGTGGTTGGCTACATTTTGATGACGTGTCATATATCTTACCGTTTCTCAAGGAAAACAAAAAATCAAATTTTGAGTGGCTCTCGAGTTTCCGTTTCTGCGTTTGCCGGCGAGTATCCCGCGACTGAATCTCAGAGATGTCAATCCTTATTCCGGCGAGTTTCGTCAGAGTAACCGTTCCGTCTCATGCGCAAGTTAGAATGAGAGTCTCAGCTTCTGCTAATCCACGTACTTTGCGTCGTGATTCAGTGGACTGGGTTAAGGAAACTTCAAGCTTTTTCGAAGAAGACAAGAGGCCAATCATGTTGTTCGACGGTAAACACGTTTACCTAACCGCTTTATTCATTAAAAATCGGCTCTTTTTAATTAAAAGAGAATCCATTTATATTGTTTTTGTCAAAACAATTTCATAATTAATTTACAGTTATGCTATAATTTGATCGCGGACAGCTGTTCTTGTTTCTGTATAGGTGTTTGTAATCTATGTAATGGAGGAGTGAAGTTTGTCCGAGACCATGATCAAAACAGGAGCATAAGGTTTGAAGCATTACAGAGCGAAGCGGGAAAGAAGCTGTTAATGCGATCAGGAAGAGCTCCTGATGATATCTCAAGTGTCGTACTTGTCGAGAAAGATAGGTAACAACAGCATATAACATATTAAATCAATGTGAAATTATTGTAAAAAGCAAAACTTTAGAGGCTATTACACACTTTTCTTAGTTGTGTTATATGTGTGTTTTTTCTTCAGGTCTTACATAAAATCAGAAGCGGTTTTGAAGATCATGAAATACATTGACTTGCCATTTCCACAGCTTGCTTTCTTTCTGCAGTTTGCGCCTCTGTAAGCTCTCTCGCTTTACATGTTATAAGTAGCGGAAGGAAACGTTACGTATGAGTGATCTTATAAAAATACTTGCTCTTGACATTTTTCAGGTTTGTGAGGGATTTTCTGTATGAGAATGTTGCAAACAACCGTTACGCAATGTTTGGTCGGTCTGATTCATGTGAGATCTAAGAATACATCATTGATTGTGATCCTAGTAAAACTATATATATGATAAATGTTTCCTACACAGGTTAATATATACTTTTTTTATACAGATGTATAGTTACAACAGCCTTTTGAACAATAGATACATATGTAATACTTTTCGAATGCTCATCAAATGTATAACCTTTCCGATGATGGTATTTGTATCAAAATATGGAAAAATTCTTGGGATCTTGTGAAATCATCTTTTACAGGGTATGTGTCAGTGGTGCTGGCTACAAGATGCTAATTGACATCTCTGAATGGCACGCTCTCTACCGTATGTTCTCTGAGAAGCTTAGTATATGCCGCAATGAATCTGCAGATCATTTCAAGGAAGAATTTAATCATTTTCTTGTAATGGAAGAGAATTTTCACAACGTTGGGGTTTAGAGGTGTTTATGAACGATGGTTCATTGAGTCTTCTGGTGAACTTACCCCGCAAGAAGGATGGCTAGAGATGTAAACCTGAAGACGTGTTGATAACACTTGTGTTTTGATTTCTTGTGTTTCATGTCATAACCAGCAGGAATGTATTTGGGGTTCACGTATCCGTACTGCGGACGGAGAAGAAGGACAAACCCGAGGAAAAAACCGGCTAAGAATCCTCCACAGTGAGCTGAATTGTCTACACGTGGTAAGAATCCGACGCTTAGGTTCAGTGCAATGATCAGGATTAATGTCATAAGTGCTGTACACTGCAAAAATGATTAAGATCAGCTTTCAGCATTGTCCCATTAAGTTTTCTTTTTCAAAAATCTGAAGTTGAAAATGATATACTCTTTACCTTATTTTCATATATTGTCCAGTTTGTGATCAGCTCTGAGAGCATTGCACCAAGTAACCCAAACAAGGCGCCTGATGCTCCCACTGATACCCGTTCTCCTCGTAAGTCTGTCAAACAAGACATAAGGCTTCCACCAAGACCAGAGATCATATACAAAGCTCCGATTCTCACTGTAATTTCATCGAAACTCTTAAACCAGATGAAGGAAATTCACTTTCTTGAAGACGAAAAAGAAAGGGGGTTTTAGAAAGAAAAATGCTTACAGAAACCGAATTCTTGTTCCAGACGCATTCCAATACAGAGGAGGCTTATCATATTAGCCAGCAAGTGAAGGAGGCCACCGTGAAGCCATATGCAAGAGATGAGACGCCATTTCTCACCTTCCTCCACAAGTCTTCTTTCGAGAGCTCCAAGTTTTCTCAGCCTAAAACAACAACAAAGATGCTTCCATTATGTATATTCCCTAGTTGTAACAGATTCTTGTCCTACTTGTTCATCTTCCTTACGTGGGAATAGAAGGACCAAGAAGCATATTCTCCTTCATCGGTTGAAACGAAAGCCTTCCAAGGACATCAAACAAGAGACACTCATCTGATCTCGCGGGACAGTCGTTCACATACATGGTGGTGGCGAATGTGATGAAGTTGGCTGCCAAAATGAGAGGCACGAGCCATGCGTACCATGGCACAGGAATTGGCGGGCGAAACTGCGGTCGAGCTGGTGGTGGTAATGGTGGTGTTCCGTTTTCGATGTCTGGTGGGATCGGCGGTCTCTTCCCCATTTCTGGAAAAGAGTATAAACGCGCGTTTGCTCGTTGGCTTTTTGGTTGAGGTTTGAGGATGAGATTTAGATTTCCGGCAAATTTGGAGAAATGTGAAGCTGAGAGAGAGATTCGGACAAACTTGTGGCCAAAGTAAGGGTTTTTACTTTTTAGTCTTTCTCTCTGTTTCTCTTAATTTACGTTAGGCAGTTATGTTCGGTAAATTTGTTTGGTCTTAAACCAAATGGAATCCAATCAAAACCAGCTTGGGGAAGAATAAACAACAGAACTGAGTCAAACTGAATTAGTATTAAATTTTTTAACTACCACACGAGATCCATATACTGGTTTATATACATCAACTATACATTGACCTGGAAATGTAATTTCTTAAGTTTCTGTTATGTAAATTCTGCAATAATCTAAATAGGCATTGGTAACAAAAGGTCAAATTTCTGGTTAATTTTTCTGACCGATTAAAAAGCATTAAAAGCATTTTCTATAGCAACTTTAGTGTCATCGTTTATCGGTAATCTCTGTGATTTGGACCATGTCTTCAACTCACAGCCCGTGGTTTTTGGAGCTGAATCGTCACAGTCCGTTACGTTTAAATGTTTTTTTTGTATTACTAATTAATTTATTTATCTATAAAAAAAACTCGTTTCGTAATTGCTTCAACTTCTATTAATATCACAAGAAATATTCAGCAGCTCCACACACAAAGTAGCTCTCATTCAAAGAGCTTCCTTCTCGGATCAAAATCCTGATTTCTTAACAAACCAGCTTCTCTCATCTCTATCTCTCTCTCAATCTCTGAAGAACTTCGCAGGTAAGAAGTCCTCTCGATCCATTCTGTTGTCTTGTTTCTTCAGAGTTTGAGTATCCGTTTAGTTTCTGGAGTAATTGATCTATCGATATTTGATCTTGAAGCCTGTTGTGTCGCATATCCAAAGATTTGTTTAATTACTAATGTCTGAGGAAACGAATACTGTTTTACTAATGTGTTAGAATTTGTTATGATGTTTATAGGCGAGAAAAATGGACGAGTTTTTACTGCATGGAAGGTTACACGCTACAATCTATGAAGTTGATTCTCTCCATGGCACTGAAGGAGGCAGATCAGGTTTCTTAGGAAAGGTATTGTCACTTTGTCTCATTTATAAGTTTTTTCTTTCTTTCTAAGATTCACAAAATTTCCCGTTGATGTCTGTTTTTAATCTATTCAGATTCTTGCAAATGTGGAAGAAACGATCGGTGTTGGCAAAGGAGAAACTCAGCTATACGCTACAATCGATCTAGAGAAAGCGAGAGTTGGAAGAACAAGAAAGATAACAAACGAACCAAAAAACCCAAAGTGGTGTGAATCTTTTCATATTTACTGTGGTCACATGGCTAAGCATGTTATCTTCACTGTCAAAGACGATAACCCCATTGGTGCAACATTGATCGGAAGAGGTTACGTTCCTGTTGAAGACATCTTACATGGAGAGGAAGTTGATAGATGGGTTGAGATATTAGATACTGAGAAAAGACCCATTGAAGGAGGTTCAAAGATCCATGTGAAGCTTCAGTACTTCGGTGTTGAAAAAGATAAAAACTGGAACCGTGGTATCAAAAGTGCTAAGTTTCCTGGAGTTCCTTACACGTTCTTCTCTCAGAGACGTGGATGCAAAGTTTCCCTGTATCAAGATGCTCACATTCCAGGAAACTTTGTCCCGAAGATCCCTCTCGCTGGAGGGAAACACTACGAGCCACATCGATGTTGGGAGGATATTTTCGATGCCATTACTAACGCGAAGCACTTGATTTACATCACTGGTTGGTCTGTTTACACTGAGATCTCTCTGGTGAGAGACTCGAGGAGGCCGAAAGAAGGAGGAGATGTGACTATTGGTGAGATACTCAAGAAGAAAGCGAGTGAAGGTGTGAAAGTTATCTTGCTTGTGTGGGACGACAGAACATCTGTTGATTTGCTGAAACAAGATGGGCTTATGGCTACTCATGATGAAGAAACTGAGAATTTCTTCAGAGGAACTGACGTGAACTGTGTTTTGTGTCCTCGTAACCCTGATGATGGTGGAAGCATTGTTCAAAACTTACAAGTCTCGACTATGTTCACTCATCACCAAAAGATCGTTGTTGTGGACAGCGAAATGCCTGGATCATCAAGATCAAGATCAAGAAGGATTGTGAGTTTTGTTGGTGGTCTTGATCTTTGTGATGGAAGATACGACACTCCGTTTCACTCCTTGTTCAGGACATTGGACACTGCGCATCACGATGACTTCCATCAACCGAATTTCACTGGCGCGGCGATAACCAAAGGCGGTCCTAGAGAGCCATGGCATGACATTCACTGTCGTCTTGAAGGACCTATTGCTTGGGATGTCTTGTATAACTTTGAGCAGAGGTGGAGTAGACAAGGCGGTAAAGACATTTTGGTTAAAATAAGAGATCTCGACGATATCATCATCCCTCCTTCTCCTGTTCTGTTCTCAGAGGATCACGACTCGTGGAACGTTCAGCTTTTTAGATCAATCGATGGTGGAGCAGCTGCTGCGTTTCCTGAATCTCCTGAAGCTGCAGCAGAAGCTGGTCTTGTGAGCGGGAAAGACAACATAATTGATAGGAGTATTCAAGATGCGTACATTCACGCGATTAGACGTGCCAAAGACTTCATCTACATCGAGAACCAGTACTTCCTTGGAAGCTCTTTTGCTTGGAGCGCTGATGGAATCAAACCAGAGGAAATCAATGCACTGCATTTGATCCCAAAAGAGCTTTCTTTAAAGATTGTTAGCAAGATCAAAGCCGGAGAAAAGTTTAAAGTTTATGTTGTTGTTCCAATGTGGCCTGAAGGGATTCCTGAGAGTGGATCAGTCCAAGCTATATTAGATTGGCAGAGAAGGACACTGGAGATGATGTACAAAGATGTCATCAAGGCACTTAGAGAAAAGGGACTCGAAGAGGATCCACGAGATTATCTAACATTCTTCTGCCTCGGAAACCGAGAGGTCAAGAAAGATGGAGAGTATCAGCCTACAGAGAAACCTGAACCGGACAGTGACTATATCCGAGCACAAGAAGCACGCCGCTTCATGATCTATGTTCACACTAAAATGATGATCGGTGAGTGTTTTAATACTTACATAATTTATATTTTGTCATATGTTAACGAAATGATTCAACCTCTCATTGTCGCAGTTGATGATGAGTACATTATTATCGGATCCGCAAATATCAACCAGAGATCAATGGATGGTGCAAGAGACTCAGAGATAGCAATGGGAGGCTATCAACCATATCATCTCTCAATAAGACAACCAGCTCGAGGTCAAATTCATGGATTCCGCATGTCGTTATGGTATGAACATCTAGGAATGCTCGATGAAACTTTCCTCGATCCATCGAGCCAAGAATGTGTCAGGAAAGTTAACCGTATTGCTGATAAGTATTGGGATCTTTACTCGAGCGAGTCACTCGAACATGATCTTCCTGGTCATTTACTTCGCTACCCCATCGGTATTGCTAGTCAAGGAGAGATCACTGAGCTTCCCGGATGCGAATGCTTCCCCGACACGAAAGCTCGTATCCTCGGTACTAAATCTGATTACATGCCTCCAATTCTTACAACCTAAGCTCTGTGGAAGTATCTATATATAGGTAATTAAATAATTTTCTCTCCTCTTTTCTTATGCTTTAGTAATAAAACCATTAGCTTCATTGTCTTTCGTAACTTATAAAGTTATAATATCGTTGGTGTGATGTTTCACCGTATGCTTATTTTTTTGTTTTCCTTTCGGACACTTCGGTTTTGGAGAGAATGTAGTCTGGTGCCTTTTGGCACTTTATTTTGTTCCTAATTGCTTATGAACTTAATTATCTATTATCTATTTTATTCTTTTTAAGTGTTGTTGATTTAAATCAGTATCTATGTTTAGTGTTTGATAGCATTTTATTGTTGTCTATTATTGTCATAGCATTTTAACGCAAAAACAAATTTATATTATTGTGATAGCATTTTAACGCTATCGAAAAGCAGCTTTTGAATTTGAGCGATTTGGAGCGTTACAAAACGGTAAAATGCGTTTTTTCTAATTGTTATCAAACACTGAGAATCGATATCATCCGCAAAAGTTGCGTTTGCGCATAGTAGCGGGTAAACCAATCAAACCGTTAGTATGTTTCATTTTGATACTTTTTACTATTGAACTTATGAATTAATCATGTTTAGTGTTTGATTAATTGTTAGTTGGGATGCTATCATTGGTTTGAACTCCTCAATTCTTTAGTGTTTGATTGGATGTTAAGAGTCAGATATATGGATTTTAAATCAAACCAGTAGTTTCAAAATAATAAGGCGTTAGGCACTTCTAAATTTGCTAAAACCATATATGAAATGAAACAAGTTCATTTGCTTTTAATTTTTCATATATGACAATTATAAAATTATAATAATCATAAAACTGTTACTTCATTTTTACGTTTATACAAATCATGCCTGATCTTAATAATAGGTTTTTGGATGTTGTGAAGTGTTGGACCCAGTCCGGTTTCCGACACAGTCAGTAATTAGTATACAAAAGCAGGTTTAAAATTTCTAGAGACTGTAAAATCTTGAAATCTTGAAGACCAGTACTCTATTGTCTCTTGTTAACCACTAAATGCAACCCCCCAACAACAACAAAACATGATTAATGGATTCGGTCGTTTTTTGGCAAGATTGGGTACTATATGAATTAGCTTGGACTTGATTTTGATATTTACCAAAACCTCGAAAAATCAAATCCGTTCTTCTCATAACTAGATTACGGAAGTTCACAAGACTTACCAACAACATCATTAGGCGTGAATAAGTGTGACTATAATTGAAGGAAAAGAATTTAGTAAACGTGTGTGGTTGATTTTATTTAGGACATCAAAGTCAATAAACCCATGTGACAATCCCTTTCTTTAGGGTTCTCTCAAAACTTTTAAGACTTATAACTTCTTGTGAAGTCTCCCTTTCAAGTAGTTAATGTCCTATAAACAAGTTGCCGTACGATGATGATAGTTGCTAAAATCTTATCTCTTGCTAGATCTATTTTGTTATACATAATTGTAAAAATAAGATACCTAAAACCGGAAATACGAAAAAGGAAAAATTAGTATTGAATTCACAAAGATTTTGGATAAATCTAATGAGTTCCAACATCTGGACCACAAATTGCTTATAAGGCATGCATATATAAATCGTTGAAAGTTGTGTAGAACACGGAATCAAGTACTTAAGCACAAGAAGGAAGAGAAGTTGGTCTAGTCTTTTTATATCACAATCAAAAACTTCACGAAGTTTCGAAAGAATTACACTTTGACTAGTCCTCTAACAAACTTCATGTAAAACATGTTCGTAGCGTATTCGTTTTGAATTCGAAGGATCAGTTTCGAAGAAAATATTATTGATTTTTGTTTTCCAAAGCTAACACATTCTTCAACAAAAATAAAAAAGGAGATCAATACACTCGTTACAAAAATAAATGTATGCGATCAAATAAATAGTGAAACTAATACAATTGGATACAACTAGTTTATTTGATTAATAAAAAAACTTTTCCGGATAATTATATTGTTTGTGTAAGTTATTAATATACATTTTTTTCTTGGCAGAACATACCGAAGGCAAAACCATAATACTAACGACTTAAGTAACGTCTCTAAACGCGGCAAAGTTAGGTTTTGAAATAGGACACGTGGCAATAGCCCGTGTTCACGTAAACGCCAGGTTCTGCACGGTTCAATCTTGAAGTTTAATAATGATAGAGATAGAATCCAACTGAATGGAAGAGATTCATTGAACTCTTTAGAATCTCTCTCCATCAATGCTTTTGTCTTGCTCTATTTCTCTTCAACATATTTTCCCTTGATTTTTAGTTATTTAGAAGTTGCTTATTTTAAACGTATATATAAAATGTAGGGCATCAGTATCTAGCTAGTAACTAAAAATAATATAATATATTTTTTTTTACAAGAAATTAATTTTTATAGACACAAATTACAATGTCGATATAAGTACAAACACGTAG
This sequence comes from Sisymbrium altissimum, assembly GCA_900406495.1. NCBI lineage: Eukaryota > Viridiplantae > Streptophyta > Magnoliopsida > Brassicales > Brassicaceae > Sisymbrium > Sisymbrium altissimum. Next base: position 29,506 of record OVBI01000509.1, on the reverse strand, counting down.
TACTAATTAATAATTCAAACACATATTATTGTTGTTAATGGGTTTTCGACTACAATCTTACGAGATTTCACGTTAAAAGCTCAAACCACATAAGCTTTCGACCTCTTTAAAGAAGCACTCAACGTTAGATAAGTTCTGTCTAAATTCGCTCAGCCATCAATTGTTGACACTTTCGAATAGACTTGACTACTTGAGAGTCTCCTTACTTTTGTACTAGCCTAAACCATTTATTTATCAAAAGAAAAAGATATAAACCATTCGATTCATTTAATTTAATTGACATAAATTACTTGTTGAACATAACCGAACATATATATCCAATTTGGATTCCATCTGACTGATTTACTCATTGGTTTAGAGAGTAAGCTAACCAGAAACCAATCTATAAAATTAAGGTAAAAATCATGAGAAAGAAGGACAAAGACATAAATATTGAGTACCGTATCATTTTTTTCTAATACAAAAAAGCATATCAAAATGATGACAAACAAAAAAGAACTAATAAAAGTATAAGCAACGTGCATAAAGTTTTAATTTATTTTAGATGTGGTAAAGTCTTAATAAAATAGAAACAAAAATGTATTGCACCAAGATGTGGTATTTAATATGTAAATAACTTTGTAATTAAATCTTTAGAGATTTTAACAATTATGTGTACATAGGTCAAGCCCAAAAGAAAAATAGTAACAGTAAGATAAGTATGAACATTAACTTTGTTTTTTTGTCAACAGATCATTAACTTTGTTTTTTGTCAAAAGATCATTAACTTACCTCTTATACATAAATCCATGCAGTGAATCTAGTTATAAATATGGTGAGAAACCAAAGACAGTGAAGATATATTTATGGTAGAAGATTTTTCCATTTCCACTTGATTTTTGAGCCTGTGACCAAACCAAACACCAGTCACTCTCTCTCTCTCTCTCTCTACCTTTCCAACAGAAGATAAAGAGAGAAGACAGCACACAAAGAAACTCCATACTTATGATTATTGTCAGAACTTTTTCCATAATTTCTTTGAAACCCACTTCTCAAAAACTCCAAACTTTTCTTTCTTTCTTTTGTTTTTGATAAATCATAAGAGAAGAGATCCCTCACCGTTCAAATTTAAAACCGTACTTTGTGCGTGACGTTGTTGTTACGACCAATCTCTGCAATACACACATGCCCTCAGTTTAAACTCATTCATTGATCAACAACCTCTCTGCCTCTTTCTCTTTCTCTCTCTCTCTCTCTACTCTATTAGTCTGAATCTTGAGAGAGGACCCTCTTCTCTGGTCTCAATTAAGCACACATACATAGACATGACTTGTATACTGAGCTGCTCTCATGGCGTCGTGATCGCGACGGCCATGGTTTTCTCAAGCACTGCACTGTTTCTGGCAATCTCCCGCCAATTCTCTGGTAATGAAACATCAGATCTCCAAGATCAACAGATCCTCCGTTCATGTCTTTGTTCAGGTACCCTTTTTTCTTGTCTGATCAGCCTCCGAGCTAGAAAAAGCTTCTAATGAAATTTTCTTGTTTTATTGATGTAGAGGAAAAGAAGAAACAGAGGAAGAGCAAGAAGAAGAAGAAGAAGGTGAAATTTGCGGAGAATGTGAAAGAGCCGAAAGGGAACGGTGAAGAGTATCGTAAGGAACGTCTCCGGAGAATCGTACCGGAACCGGTTATTAAACAGGAGAAGACCGGTTCAGTTTGTAGAAACGACATGCCTGCTAACCGGATTGCTCTGTACAATGGGATTCTTAGAGATAGAGATCATCGAGTTCAGTGCTCCTATTAACTTTCTCTGTTTTTCTTTGACAAAAAAGGAAAATGAAGAAGAAAAAAAAAAGACTTTTCCTGTAATTTCGGGAGAAATATCTCTCTTTAGGATAATTCTTGTAAATAACTTTTTTTTTTCATATTAGCTTTTCTTTTCTGGGTCTGTGTACGTAAATTTCTTCTAGAAAATCAGTGTAAATGATTGATATCTAAAACAGCGTTTTTTACTTTTTAGCAACAGGAAAAAGGGTGAAAAGCTAATAAGTTTCTCTCTCTCTCAAATTTTTTTTTTGGTCAGTTTTTAATTCGCGTCTGGAGACGGATGATTTTATGTTTGTGGAGCTATCATAAAAGCTGTAAATTCTATTTTACAAAAAACAAAAGGAAAAAACAAATATTTCTAGAAGCTCATGTGAATTGAAACAGAGACAATTTCACGACAAAACTGTTATATACTGTGAAAATGGTTAAACATGTATAAATTCAATTACATTGGTATGGTCTCTGATTGGTAATCTGGCTCTAGAGACTTTAAACTTCGTAAAATCATTATAATCAAAATTTTACCAATTAGATTTTAGGTTTTAGATAACTTAAAATTTTTTGGTAGAGTTTCTAAATTTTTTTTTTTTTAAAATTCTTCTATTTTGTTCATATTTTTATAAGTTACAGTTTCAAATTTTAAATAAAAAGAAAAAGCGTAGTTTTTAAAGTCAAAATTTCTTTAGTTGAAATCTAAAACCAAAACTTAAAGTAATAGTCTCTACATTAATTTTTTGCATAAAGTGAACTACAGTGAAGCAGTGTAAGCATGTGTGTGAACCGAATATTCGACCAACGATTCGACGTACATATACATTATCAGTGATATTACCTTTAGTCTTTTACCCTTAGCATTACATTCCCATATATAAATGATTAGGTTCAACTAATAATTCATGTGACATAAGTGAAATGATCAATCTATGGTTAAGTAGTCTTCTCAAAATCGACTGGCTAAAAACAAAGTAGCCCTAGTCTACGGTCAGATGAATGAACCGCCGGGAGCTGGCATGAGAGTTGGTCTGACTGGTATCTACAATTTTTTTCATAAAAATATGTGACATAAAAACAGAAGAGGTCATCAATACTTAAAAATGAATATTATTAACTCATGGTCAAGTAGCCATATTTTGACCAAAATCCTTTTTTGCACCCGTAAACTCATCAGTCTCCACCACATGTAGGGTTTGGTGAATCGGAACAGACCAAAGTGAGCCACTATAACCAAAACAAACCAACGTCCAGATCGAAAACTTTGCTGGTAGAGCCGAAACCACGTGACGGTCCACCAAAAATATACCTTTCGTGTCGACTAGCTAGTTTTTCAGATTAACCTATTCTAATTAAATATGTAAACTTATAAAATAAGCTAGTCATACATTAATCTATGCTTTTTGCATGCAATCGGTACCACTGAATCAATAGTTTTAAAACTAATTATTTGTTTTGTTTCTCCCCGGAAGTTTACCCACTAACCGTTACCTAACATATATAGGCCCCTATAGCTTTTGAAAATTGAAAGTATTTATTTCATTTTCATTGGTTTTTGGCAACAGTGTTTCATTTTGTTTAATATGGTAAAGGAGAACAAAACAAAAGTACCGAGGCACTAATAAGCCAACGGTCGAAAGATGGATAAGGTCGGTCCAAAAGCAAATAATTCGACAATACTCTGGACACATGGCTTTCTAGGTCGTCACCGGTCCCATTTTGTTTTTTAAGAAAGAAAATCACAAACGGTTTATATTTTTTTTTTTTAAAACATAATATAACAGTGTGGTTGCAAACCGGAGCATTGATCATGCCTGTCCACAGTCTTTCTTCATTTTGTCCCGTCTGGTGGCTTGTTATGAAGATGCAGCAAAGTTTTATTAAAAGTGTTATTTCTCGTTTCAGAGCATAATATGATGAAAGAATAATATTTTCTAATTGACAATATATTATTAATTATTTTCTGTCTTATTGAATCGTACTCCCGTATGTACTTGAGAAGTGTGATCCGACTCGCATTTCTTCCGGATTGATTAAGTTTGATATATAAACCAAAGTTTTGTAATACGGTTCAGGCGAGTATTTCAAAGACAGACGAAAGATACTCAGAGAGTCAGAGGGTTCGCTGAAGGAAGGCAGCAGATACGAAGACTGTATACCATGTCATTTGCAAATGACAAACAGATTCTTAAACCAACCATCAAAAGTCAAAATCAGACACGATTCAATAAGACTACAAACTGATTTTAACTTTTGATGGTTGGTTTAAGAATCTGTTTGTCATTTGCATCCATATCATAGCATACCAAGATCATTTGTTAATTATGCGAATTGTTGTTCTCACTAACTCTCCACGAAATTCATAACTTCTCTTGTTACATTGCATATATAAATAAATGATTGGACCGTTTGGAAATTGAGAGAAATCTAGAGAAAAGCGTACCAATGTTTTATGAAAAAAAACATCTCATAAAATTAATTGATTTTCGTTTTATGATGTTGATTTAGTTGAAAGAAAAGGAAGAATCAAGAATATAAAAATTAAAACTTCTCGATCTTTCAAGGAATTGCTAGCTCAAGAGAGTCAAGGCGGTTGGTCTTGTTTCATGTGTTCAGCTATTCGTCTTAATTGATTAATTCCATTTCTTTTCAAAAACAAAATATTAAAAAGAGAAGAATCTTGTGATTATCCACAAAAAGGTTGTAGAAGAAACAAGAAGCTGCCCTGTTTTAGTTTTTCTAAATCAAACCAGAAACTCTTAGAAACTTCTCACACATCTCATAAATCTTACTAGAAAGTAAAAAACCCCATTTTTATAAACCGAACAAGTCTTGGCTTTTTCCTTCAAATTCAGAACGTGAAAACAAAATCAAGAAATTTATTTGCTTACCAAAAAAATGGCTTTGGCTCGTTTGGCTTTGAGAAACCTTCAACAAAAGTTGTCTCCTACTTTGATATGTCCAAATGGTGAAAGATGTTTGGTCGGGAACCGACATAGCCAGAGTAAGCTGAACAGATACATGGCTACTTCTGCTAGTGAACAAGAGGAAAAGAAGAACACAGAAGTGAGTGTGTCTGAAAAGAAATCTCCTAGACGGATTTTCCCCCGGAGACGTGGCCGGAAAAGTCTTTGGCGTAACACCGACGATCATGCCTACTTCGCTCCCTCCCTAAATGGTAAGTTTCTATAATTTTATCTCTGTGATCATATATTATCGTTATTTCTATATATTACATCTCTGTTGCATTAGCATTATATGAATCTCATTAACTAATAAACCTCTCTCCTTTAATATTTGGGTCTAATTGATTGCCTCTGTCATAACAGAGTTCATTCCTCCGAGCCTAGGAAACGCTCTGATGCAAGCAACGGAGAACATAAACAGGATTTTCGACAGTTTCAACATTAGACCATCTCAACTAATGGGCCAAGTGAAAGAGCAAGACGACTGTTACAAACTAAGGTACGAAGTTCCAGGGCTAACCAAAGACGACGTGAAGATCACAGTAGATAACGGAATCTTGATGATTAAAGGAGAACACAAGGCGGAAGAAGAACAAGGATCACCCGAAGAAGAAGAGTACTGGTCTTCAAAGAGTTATGGGTACTACAACACGAGCTTGTCATTGCCTGATGATGCTAAGGTCGAGGAAATCAAGGCTGAGCTAAAGAATGGTGTGCTTAATGTTGTGATTCCAAGGACAGAGATGCCAAAGAAGAACGTTCAGGAGATTTCTGTTGAGTAAAGACTAAAGAGACACAAAGTGGTGTTTTAAGTTTGTTGTTCTAATGTAATAACTAATTATGTCTTGTTTTGTATGCGAATAGCTAATAAATAAAAGAAAACCAAAATAAGGTCCCAAAAATATCTTTAAGAGGAAAATGGCGACGGCGTTTGCAAGCTCCAACTTTTACCTCCATCGCTTCCGCCAATACCACTCTCACCTTCCATCTCAGTCCATTCCACCGCCTTCTAGGCTTCATCCTCAAACCCTTTTCCTCGCTGTTACTCCTCACCGTGTCAAACGCATCGCCGTCGCTCCTCTCCGTCCACCAACTCCACCCAGTCCCGACCCACCTCCACCCAAAAACACTACAGAGCTCACAAGTTCGTTTTCCTTTATATAAATTTCTTGTTTTGGTTGCTGCTACTTCTTGTTTTCACCATTTAGTACAATGGAATTCGAATTGGTAATGGAGATGATCCAATTACAGAATCATCAATCACTTGTTGTTGGTCTCGCTTCATAGATTAAGAAGAAGAATCAAAATTTCTCAAGTAAAGATTGGAACTTTATGCATAAGAGCGTTTCCAAGAAAAGACTTTTTACTCTATAAAGATTGATAGATTTAGAAAGCTTCCTCCTTTTAGCAATTAGTGAATTTGATCTCGAAAGGCTCACCATTTCCTTCGTCTGATTTTACTCTCTTAGATCATTGGTCTTTAGCTGCATAAGCAATGCAGCTAATACGGGAAACCATCTTTATGAAGTAAAAAGTCTTTTCCTTTTGTTTCTTGTATAGGTCTTGTGGAAGCAGCGTCAATGATTCAAGACCGTGTAAAGATTTTTCTTGCACTACTAATTTGGATTTCTCTCTTCTTCTGGGCTTCAGCAGTGCAAGGAAGAGGCAGAGGAGATGGTGATGAAGGGAAGAAAGGCTCCGGTTTCAAATAGTATAAGATTAGGATCAGTGATGATGATGGTTTTGATGAAATACTCCCTCTACACATTTGTGTGTGTATAAATGGAAATATTTACCAAGTAAGCATCTTTCTTGTCACATTACAGTTTGAAACCCGATGTAGATATATTATTACTCTATATAACAAGAGTTTCAGATAGATAAAGTATATATGATCTGATAGACAAAGAGTTTCAGAAAGATAAAGATGTTTAGCCTCCCATAGTTTATGAACCATTGAACAAGTGGATACGTGAATACTAGCAAAGACAGACCGAAGATAAGTCATATCTAAGAAGCAAAAAAAGCAGTAGAAAGATAAGGGTTCTTATTAAGAGCCAAACTAGCTAGTTTAAGTTGTAAAAGCCCTAAAACACAGTTTCACGATCCTCTACATGGTCTAGAATACAAAAGTGTAAATTCTCTCACATTTAAACCCTCTCATTCCTCGGATTGTAACGCTTCTGATAGTTTGACTCTCGAGACTGTAGTAATAAACATTGAAAGAGTGGGACAGAATAAAGTAACGCGATAACACGATTTCATTTGTATCAGTCACTCCGACTAACTTATACTTCATAAATCATAACATAATCCAAGCCCCACCACCTAGGCAACTTGTAGATATGCTTCGACCATTCTTGTTTTTCAGGGTCTTCTAGAACCCACATCTCAAAACTGCTTGTACTTGAATCATCATTATCCATACTTGGATAATAATTATCCAGCATAAGTGAAGCCAATTTACCAGAATCAATGCGCGCATCTTATAAAAACTAGAATCGCTGGAAGACGCTTTATCAGAAGCTTTGTAATACAAAACACCATTGATGCATATACCATCACGTATAGGATAATGAGGTGTGCCACATTCAATCATTCTCCATGACATTTTATCAGTTTCTAATGTCAGAATATGATGCTCGTTAGAGATGGCATTATCTCCTGCACGTTCCCCTGTGATTGACAATACCTTGATTTGTTTCTCAATCGGATCGTACCCCAAGAAAGTCATCCAAGTATATCCCTTTTGTGTCTTCCTTTCAGGTAAAGTAAAGGTTTGTCCGGTTCTAGGGTTACATATCATCATTCTAAAATTTCCAAAATTGACAAAACCACTGATATGTTGTGCCCTAAAGTAACTAGTACCTGGGAAATTCATATGATAATTGGCAGCTACCGTAGACCGCTCTTCATCTAGATTTTGAGGCTGAGGTGAGGAAAAGAAGAACAACTTGCCGGTTTTGTTACCGCAGACGAAAAAGAGTTGCGGTCGAGGAGAAGATCTTGCCAAGAAGGTCTCAGTGAAATTTGGACTGCGGAGTATGGAAGCCCACAACTTGGATACGCAACGACATATCGCTACAGATTTTAACGGTAATCTCGAGAGTATCTCGATAATGAGATCAACAGGGATCTCTAATTCTGAGTATTCTTCAGCATTGATTAAGTTCGAAGATCGTGTAAGGATGCAGTGGTTCCATTGTCGCTGAGACACTTTGCGTTAAACCCTACCTTGTTTTCCAAACCATATAATTGCTATCTATAAAAATTAAAATATTGTTTTGTCAAAAAAAAAAAACGAAAGTAAAATAGTGCTTGTAAATTATTCATGATATTAAAAATATAAAACAACTGGAGTTTGTTATAGCTTATATTATGTTAGAAATTGAATTTTTGTGATCAGAAAAATAACATTTTCTTCTGATGACACTAAGCATTAATTAACTATATATATAATTATTTAAATAAGTACCAATATTTTGTTTTTTTGGAACTTTTAATTATATAAAAGAAATCCCTATATCAATCTAGAGATCTTCACATACAACAAAAACTACTATTTGATGATTTGAGTAATTTTTAAATTGCAAAGATTTGTTGACAGTTTTTTTTTTATGGCAGATTCACCAAATAGATTAATTAAACAAAAATTTGATTAGTTGTCATGAGTCATCATCATCAACAGGTCATGAAAAGCAAAGCTTTAAATTTTCAAAAAAATAATAACATATATCACAACAATACCTACTTTATTTTAAAATATTATAAATAACCATATATATGTAGATATGCAGAATCATTCCCACTAATATTTTAATTTTCTTATAAAGTAAATTTTTTTTTTTCAAATTAAAACAGCTAAAACACAACCAAATTCCAAAAAAAAAGATTCTATACTAAATATTTGCTTTCTCTCTTCTTGAAGAAGTAAAAACTCATTTAAGACGAAACTTAAGTACTAAAAAGGAGTTTCCTTTGCTTTGCTGTTACATTCTCCAGCCAAAAAAAGGCGTCACCTTTGCTTTTTTCCCCTCTCTCTCTCCGGCAACGAAACGAAAAGAGAGCTGAGAGTTAAGAGATTTTGTTTGTGGGTTTGTTCTAAAGATGCGGTTTTTTAGTTGCTTCTGTTGTGGAAAAGGATTTGATCGGTACGTTTCTCTCTGATTATAACTGATTTGCTGGTTCTTGGGGGTTGTCTGATTTCTCCATTCTTGGGGTTTCTCTTGGTTTCATAGGTTTTGATGTTCTTCCTTGATTAGGGTGTTGTTAATTTTGTTATACTGTTGGAATATTCAGACAACAGTCTACTGTTTGATTAGCTTCAGTTTCAGATTTGATAAAGGGGAAATAAGAAACTAAAACATTTCTTTGTTTTGATGTCGGAAATGTAATTAAACAGGAAGAAGAAGGTGAAGACTGAGCCATCATGGAGGGTGTTTACACTGAAGGAACTTCACGCAGCCACCAACAGTTTTAATTATGATAACAAACTCGGCGAAGGTCGTTTTGGTAGTGTGTATTGGGGTCAGCTAGCGGAAGGACCTCAAGTAATGTTCTTTCAAATTTCTTTATTTAGAACATATGGCTGTTCTTGGTCTCTTTGATTGTGTTAGAATCAAAATGTGCGGATTTGGTCTCTTTGATTCTCATTTCGATGTTGTTCTGTAGATTGCAGTCAAGAGACTTAAGGCATGGAGGGAAGATATAGATTTTGCTGTAGAACTCGAGATTCTTGCCCGTTTGCCCCACAAGAATCTGTTGAGTGGACGAGGTTACTGTGCGGAAGGACAAGAACGACTCATTGTTTATGAGTACATGCCAAATCTGAACTTGGTCTCGCATCTTCATGGTCTGCATTCCTCTGAGTCGCTTCTTGATTGGTCCAGGCGGATGAATATCGCAGTAACCTCTGCTCAGGCAATCGCGTAAGTCTTCAAAATCTTGATAAGTTCATATCAATTGGATATCTTTACCGTTTGACTGATGATTATTCGTTTTCGTTTGTATAGCTACTTGCACCATCATGCAACACCTCGAATAGTCCATGGAGATGTGAGAGCAAGCAATGTGCTGCTGGATACTGAGTTTGAAGCTCGGGTTACTGATTTTGGATATGGTAAGCTGATACCTGATGAAGATGGAACTACTAAAACTACCAAGGGTAACAATAATGGTTATCTCTCACCAGAATGTATTGAATCAGGTAAAGAATCATATATGGGAGATGTGTATAGTTTTGGTGTTCTTTTGCTGGAACTGGTTACTGGTAAGAGACCTATCGAAAGGCTAAACCAAACAACAAAACGGGGTATTACCGAATGGGTTTTACCTCTGGTTTACGAGAAAAAGTATGGTGACATTGTGGATCAAAGACTGAATGGGAAGTATGTGGAAGAGGAACTGAAAAGGGCAGTTTTGGTAGGGCTTATGTGTACTCAGAGTGAGCCAGAGAAGAGACCAACAATGTCTGAGGTTGTGGAGATGCTGATGAATGAATCTAAGGAGAAAATGGCTTATCTTGAAGGCATTCCACTCTTCAACAAAAACAATGGAGGGGAACTTATAGATGAATGCTCACAAGAGGGAGAAAATCAAAAATAAGAACAAGAATAGATAAATTATCTGTTGTTCGATTCACACAATTCTTTTTTTCTTTTGCAAGAATCTGGTTTTGGTTATGGTTATGGTTATGGTTATGCTTGTTTTTAGAAGGGCGAATGAGTCTTCAGTTTTAGTGTGCTTCTTAAATTTCAACATTTGATTTTAATCATTGATGATTGAGAGTTGAGAGCTTGGAAGGGAGTGTAATGGTACATATTTGGTATTTATGGTAAAATCAAACTAAAGCATGTGATCGATCATATGAGCCCTGAGTTAACCCTTCATCAAGATTTCAGTTGGACCTTGAAGCTGGCAAAGCAAACTGATCGAAAAGTTTTTGAGACTCATTTGCACAGACTGAGCATGTCTCACTGGCAATCTGCACTTCAAAAGCCTTTGACTAAAAGTGAACAAAAACGAGGAACATATTAATGTGCACATGTAAATTACTTGATTACTCTCTTCAAAGGAATTATCTCAAAGACTAAAAAAATGAACTAGAACAGGATTATAAGCGCTACTCAAAACCCTTTACCTTCTGTCTCTATATCTTCCCACTCTCACCGATGCTCCACGATCTGCCACTCCCTACTCACAACAAATTAAAGTTGTATCAAGAAGACAAGAAGCTTTATATAAAGATCATAAACCAAAAACGTTGGTTTGATTTGGATATTACAAATAGAAAAAAGATTAGAGGAGAAAGGAATTAAGGTTTGGCTTAATCTACGACTGAAAGCATTTAAGAGTATCTCTAACCCACTTCTATATCGTTCATTAAAATAGATAAATATATTGAAGAAGACATCTTTTAAGTTTTTCTATTTTAACATAAAATAAAAAATATATATATTGGAGATGATCATAAAAACATCTAACAACTGAGAGAACCAGTAGGATGATAAAAAAAAAAAAGACAATCAACATATATATTATGTGTCTTTCGAACGATTTTTCAATCAACTTAGTATTCTATAGATCTGCTGGAGCATGAGGAAGCACACATAAATAGAGTCTATCATCAAAGCTACTCCAACAGAGTCCAAGCTTATATCCTTCCATAAACTCTCTCCTCTTGAGAAAATTTGAAACCCAACCACCGTTTAAAACATAACTTCTTGATGACTTGACCATTCTCTTCAGAACAAGGTCGTGCTCAGTGTTTGTGTCATTGTCGTACACTTTAACCTTTAATCCGCTGCCTTCTTGGATTCGTTTTATATTATCTGCAGATAGATGACTCAAGATGTGGTTCTTTACGTCTTTTGTATCCAGCATCAGTCGGCTTAGATGATGATCGACATCACTTGCCGTCAATGTCTTCACAAAAGTATATGGAGGGTAGTTGAGATCTATTTCCATCGAGATCCTAGTTGGCTTCTCCCCTTTTCTTTCTTTGTTGGCAATAAATCTCTCAATTCTTCTTCTATTTCGACAGAGATATAGAAACAAGTGTAGAGAAAATTTTTATGTTTCAAACCAGTGGAAACTAGTATATAAAGGCAAATAATTAATGATTTTAATTTTATTTTTGATATGTAAAACCTAATTTGACTTAGAGTAGGAGTGTAGATGTTTTTCATGTCTTGAAAAGGAAATATATTTGTAGACACAGATATGGAAAGAGGAGATAATTGGTTTGATCAAGGAGGCCAAATCCTCTTTTTTATTTTTTCTTATATAATGATTTTTTTTTTTTTTTTGTAAAAGTGTACCTAAGATATGAGGAGATAAGTAAATAACTGGTTTGATATCTTGAAGATTCGATATGGCAGGAGGTCGGTAGTGATTATAACCGTGTTAATTACTCCAAAAGCTTATGTGACATGTTTGATAGTCAAGGATGAACCTGCCTGATTTTGCATGCACACTATGCGAAATTCAAATTCCTAGCCAAAGCTATGATTATTTCATCAAGCATCTCAAGCGTACAGAACACAGAGAGGAGGTAAGTATCCTTGTCTCAGCTTGTAACATTGTAAGAAACCTCTCTGTTATCTTTTTTTTCACACTTGATGTGCGTTTGGTTGTCAAGCAGGAGCGGGCCGCCGACGCTGCCGTTGTGCCGCAAAACTTGCTTGCAGGACCAAGTGAGTTTCATGCATGAGGAAGAGGCTCCCCTCCCCTTGTCTATCAACCCAATACAACTCAAGAAAAGGATTTGAGAGAACTCAAGAAGAAGAGATAGGCGTGAACTAGAGGAAGAAGAAGAGTGCATATCTTTGTTATTAATCCAAAAGAGAGTGTGGACTGAAGCCACCGTTCCCTGCTCTCAACAAATCAAATTTTATCAAGAAACTTGTATAAAGATCATAAACAAAATATACTGATTTGATATCGCTAGAGAATTTGTTAATATCTGCAGTTACATTCTTCCCGGTGAGACGCCTCTCGTTGCGTTCACCATAAGCCGCAAATCCAATCCTCCTTCTTTCCTCATTGATTTTGTACTCAAGTTTGTATGAGCTGCTGCTCCGTTCCAATCTTCCTAATCAAACCGCCGTAGAAACTAGAAACCAACCTCTATTCAAGAAAACGTTCAAGAAAAAGAGTCTTGATAATCCATAAAAGATCACCCCTATTGGTTTGGGATCGAATGAGACAATCACGACCTAAAAGCTTTATAGGAGTGCAGACTTTTGGAGAAACCAAAGAGCTTTCAGCAACTTCTTCATGAAGCAGAGTCTGTACGGACAAACCAGTTCATGTTTCCTTTCTTACACGATTCACATCGTTAATCCTCTTGAAACCTTGGCTGCTGCAGCAAATCCCTTCACCATACTTCTCTTGGCTACGTCACAAGAACATGACAAGCCATGGAAGTTTGGTTTGTGATTTTTGGTTATGCTTATATCTAAAAGAGCTAGCGAAGTTGGCGTCTAAGTTTATCGCGTTTTGGTTTTCATTTTAACATTTGAGTTTGATTATTGTTGCTTGAGAGAGCTTGTAAGGGAGTTTAATCGTTTACATATTTTGTCTTTATGAAAATGTCTTTTTTCACTGATAAAAGCAAACTACAACTTTGTAAGCATAAAAGTCATGAGTTAACAACCTTCACCAAGATTCAGTTGGAACCTGGATCCAACACAGGAAGACGGCAATGCAAACTGATTGACTTATCGGTTTGTCGAGTTCCAGGAACCATGAACTGGAAGATCACAGTCAAGCAAGCACCTTGAGGAGCAATCCCATAGAAAGCTGAGTCTGGTTTGGTTAAGTAACATGTATTAACGTCTTAGCTCGAAAACTCTTATATTTTTCCAATAGTGTATGATAATATGTTCCATACACTGCTAGCACGACTAGGTAGATAGATTGTTGGTCTTGGTCATACTACTGATTTTGTATTTCTTCCTTAGATATGTCATTTTGTTTGTTCCATTCATACTGATTTTGTATTACTTTCTTGAAAATGTCTTTTTGTATAGATCAATCGTTTAGTAACATGAATGTAAACTTGCAAGTTCCTTTCTTAGATTTAAGTTTTGTATTGAGAGTTTCTAAGAATTGGTTTTCTTCTTTCTTTATTTGTCAGGGATGAAAAAAAGGCTGATTATGCATGGACAGTTAACTTCGCCAATCTTGCTGACAAACTTGGCTTTCCTACAGCCCTTCTACCCTGGGTTATTGTGTCCTCTGCGAGACTGACAAATTTACTTATAGACAAAAACAAGTCAACGGTCATCTGTTGTTTTTTTTTGTGTTTTTTTTAATTTGTTTTTTTTTTCCTTTTTTTTTTAATTTGTTGTTGAGTATATACAGTCTATAACTAATACTAATTCATTGTTGTTGTGTTTCAGGTCTTTAGAGGAGATACAGTTCTGTCATGTATCGTCCCACCCCAACATGGCAACATTCAGTACCAACACTGCAATATTCAGCATTCCTGGGACATGATACTTGATGTGTTTGCAAGGTCCAAATTTGAGGACGAGGTGATCCTGAAGTCTTTCACGATTAGCAGGAATGTGAGTATTCTTTTATGATATGTGTGAATCTTCAGAATTCAATAGAAGTTAAACATTGATACTAAAGTTCATCAGTATTGTTAACATCACGATTATTAACATCTTCCCGTAGCACATAGACAACCATGACATCTAACGAGACATTCACATCAGCTTTGATCTTGTGCTTGCCTAGACGATCCACAACCACAACCAACTCCTTCCTCACTATTTGACAAAATATCTTTCAATTTTTGTGCATTTATAATGATTTTTGTGTGTGTAAAATCTAATAAAGTATGGAGTGTACGTATGAGGAGATAAGTAGATAACTGGTTTGATATCTTGTAGATTCGATATGGCAAGAGGTCGGTTATATGGATTATAATCGTGTCAATTACTCTGAAAGCTTATCTGATATATGGTTTGATACTCAAGAATGAACCTAGCCAAAGCTGTGATGGTTTTTCAAGCATCTAAAAAGTAAAGAATACAAAGATTGTAATTGTATCAAAAAAAAGAGGTAATCATCCTTGCCTCCTACTCTCAGCTTTGTATATCATAAAATTTGTAATTGTCTGACTATTGCCTGGCCATAATTGTATCAAAATTTGACCAAATAATTAGCTGTCAATGAAGAACATGAACAGAGAACGTACGTAAGGAGGAAAGGAAGAGGATTGGATGCTGCTCAGTTCCAATCATCCTAATCAAACCCCCGTAGAAACCAATCTCAATTCAAGAAAACGTTCAAGAAATAGAGTCTTGATGATCCATAAAACATCACCCCGATTAGTTTGAGATCGAACGAGACAACCACGACCTAGAAGCTTTATAGGAGTGTAGACTTTTGGAGAAACCAGAGTGTTTTCTGCAACTTCTTCATGAAGCAGAGTCTGTTTGGACAACCAGTTCGTGTTTCTTTTCTTACACGATTCACATCGTTATACTCTTGAAACCTTGGCTGCTGTAGCAAAGCACCGCAACATACTTCTCTAAAAGAGCTAGCGAAGTTGGCATGTACGTTTATTTTGTTTTGGTTTTCATTTTAAAGTTTGATTTTGATCATTGTTTCTTGAGAGAGCTTGTAAGGGAGTTTCCTCCTGGTACATACATATTTAGTCTTTATGAAAAAAAGAAGTCTTTTTCGTTGATAAAAGCAAACTACAACTTTGTAATCATAAAAGCCTTGAGTTAACAACCTTGACGAAGATTCAGTTGGAACCTGGATCCAGCACAGGAAGACGGCAATGCAAACTGATTGACTTATCGGTTTGGCGAGTTCCAGGAACCATGAACTGGAAGATCACAGTCAAGCAAGCACCTTGAGGAGCAATCCCATAGAAAGCTGAGTCTGGTTTGGTTAAGTGACACTGAAGACTCTTTGAAAAATGCTTAACACTCACTTGCACAGACTGAGCATCACCTCTAGCAATAGCTCTCTCTGACCGAGCCTGAGCGCTCAAGTTCCTATCCTCAGGAGGAGCCTGAGACTTGTCTCCAACAACCGAAAGCCTCTGGAACTCAGAGCCAAGCCTAACCAAAGTCGTCGAGATCTGCACCTGAAGATCACCATGCTTGCTTATTGTCACGTTAAGAACATCCCCAACATGTTTCATACGATCAACAAAGTTCTGCAACTGATTCGGGTCTTGCACTTGAACAAGAGTAGGAGGCAAGTCTTGAGCCGAGTCAAGAGCTGTCTGAAGCTCGACAACTTGTGACCGAGACAAGGGTTTCGAAATGGGAACATCTTGAATGACAGCAGATTTGTATCCTTTGGTCTCAAAAGTGAGAAACGGCATTGGTTGTGTACAGTTAGGAGGAAGCTTCTTAACAAGTTTAATCTGAAGTCTATTCGAAGCTAACCCACCACTGAACTCAGTACAAATGCTTACACTGCTCTTCACCGCTCGGTACAGAAGAGAAACATCCAAGGAAAAGGCGATACGGTCTTCGTTCTGGCTAGATAAACGGTAGTCATCAAAGAGAACGTCTTTACGAAACTGAGCAATGCATTGGACTCCATCACCGTTGAGTAGGTTATGGAGGAAGAAGACGTGTTCTTTGGTGAGGAAAAGGTAACAAGTTTTGCACATTTTGTCAAATGCTGGAAGAAACCTCTTCTCTAAGAGGTTCACTCCGTTTTCAGTCACAAACGCCTTAAACTTCATCTCTCTCTCAACAAAACTGTTAACAAAGAAACCAAAACGACGTCGTTACAAAGCCCAGACTCAATCAACCTATCGAATTTTGGTTAAACTATTTTCCATTAAAATCGAGTTTTTTTCTTTTTATCCCCTAAAGCATTTACAGTTACCTAAAGCTACTCATAATCATCCGAGATCCATCGATTGAAATCGATAAAACAAATAGTCGTTTCCTTAGCTTAGATCAAGAGAAAAATAAACTTACCAGAATCTACAGTTTTCTCGGAAAGTGAAGAGCTTTTGATCCCAATTCTGGCAAAGAGAGGGAATCGTCAAAAAAATTTGTGACATTTTCTCTATTTTTTGGTGCAATTTCGGAAATTATTCCACATAAGCCCATTATTTAGACATCGGCCCAATAATTCCATAAGCCCGCATGCTTACAGGCCCATAGGGATGGATAAATGGGAAGCTGATCAAAATTTATATTACCGCCTGTTTGCATTAGTTTTGGCTTCTTTGCTTATTATTACAGCAAAAGAGGAAGAAAAAAATAGTTTTTTTTTTTATATACAGATATAAGTTTGACGAATCCTTGTATAAACACTACTCTTGTTTTTCTTCTACACTATCAACTCTTTCCAAAGACTCTTGAAGAACTTGCATTGCGACTTTATAATGATCCAAAGAAACCGCTCCCTCTTCAACTACCTGAAGAGCGTTTTTGTACAACTGATCAAACCATTGAACCCGGTCCGTGCCATCGACGAAACCGGTCAAGCCATTATCAGCTGCGTGGAGTCGTTTGTAGTCTTTTCTCCACCGTGGTAGAACGTAACGCAGAGGGATTTCTTCAACGCCGTTGAAGTTGAGAACACAGAGAGCATGTCTGCATAAGTATCCATAGAAGTTGAAGCAGCTACAGATGCACCGTACTTCACCGACTGATCTATTGTACAGAACCTCGAAATCACGGATTTCTCTTCTGTTGGATTCTACTTGGACCCGTTCTTTCACAAGGAAGATCACGAAAGGTCCATCTACGTGGACCTGCGTCGTGCTGAAACATGAGTACATTTCTTCTACCTCTACTTGGAACTTCTTGAACATGTCTCTCGTGTAGATTCTTGAGAGCTGTGTCTCGAAAGAACACTTTGTTTTCAGCTCGGTAGTGCTCAAGGTGAGAGACTCTAAGTCGCCGAGAGTTTCTTCCCTGTGCTTCTTATGAAGAGCTAACTCGTACTTATCGAGAAACTCTTTCAACGGTGTTTGTTTGTGAACATATCTCTCGAAAAACGGACTCAAGGTTTCTCCAGGACGAGAAGAAGCAATTCCTGCGAAAAACGTGTCTTTCAGATAAACAGGAGCCCATCTAGCTCGATCTTCGTACAAGGAACGTAGCCATTCATTGTCGATAACCCCGAAACTGTGAACCATAAAACCCCAAGCTGCTTCAAAGTCAACAACTTTTAAGGTATCGTAAACTGCTTTCGTGAATGCTTTCCTCACTCCATCGTAGTTATGCAACCCTCCTAGCTTCTCCGGGATTTTCCTCATTATATGTGTCAGACTGAATCTGTGATGAGATCTTGGGAACACTTGAGAGATAGCAGCCTCCAAAGGCTTACATCTGTCTGTTACAATGGTTTGAGGAGAACACTTCATGAGACCGAGCCATACTTTGAGCAACCAATGGTAAGACTCTGTTGTTTCTCCAGCAAGAAGACCACAACCAAGCAATGTAGTCTGTCCATGGTGATTCACTCCGACTAATGTCACTAGCGGAATCTCGAATTTTCCGGATATATAAGTATTGTCGATGAAGATGACGTCGCTAAAGTAACTGCAAGAAACTTTAGAGAAACCATCTGCCCAAAATACATTCCTTAGTTGACCTTCATCGTTTATATCCATCAGGTAAAAGAAGTTTGGATTTGTCAACTGCATACGGCAAAAGTAGTTGTAGATAGCTGCGGAATCTCCTCTTCTAAGGTTCAGCAAATCAGGCGACGCAGAAGAATTCTGAAACTGTTTCTTCGTAGTCGAATTTGAGTTCACGCTGTTCCCAATATCCATCACACGAGCCCTGTACAGCTTTATCGTCTTAGCATCTGAATCAGGGCTAGATACAGACTTCCTCTTGCTCCCGGACCTTTTAACTGACTTATATATCTTAGAACCGAGCGAATGGTTATGATCAAGTGTAACTTCAAGTACTCTCCACCTCTTAGAATCCACTTGCCTCATTCTTATCATTGCAGGACAACCAGTTCGTGTTTCTTTTCTTACACGATTCACATCGTTAATCCTCTTGAAACCTTGGCTACTACAACAAAGCACCGCACCATACTTCTCTTTGCTACGCCGCTTAAACCATGAGTTCTTCACTCTTACTCTAAACCCAACTTCAGAAGCGTAGCAGTTATAGTAGTTATAAGCATCGTCATATGACTCAAACTCCATTCCAACAGCTGGGGGATCAAACTCTTTACTCTCAACAGGTAAACCAAGCTGTTCATCAAACTCTCTCGTCTCTTCTTCTTCTTCTTCCGTCTTTCTCTGTTCGTTTTGACTAAACCCAACATCGAGCTCATGATCACTACCACAAACCAGAGCTTCACCTATCCTTAAAGTACATCCACCATCTGACAATGGATCATCTCTTTCGTTGTTCTCATCCGTTTGTAAATACGCAGATGCCTGTACCTGTTATATAACACCATCAATGATGATAAATGTTTAAACTTTGCAAACCCCACAATTTGAAAAACAAAAAGCTACAAACTTTATTACTACATAAGCATTTCAGTTCCTGTTTCGTTTTAAGACAAAACAAAAAAACTCAATTTTTCGGGTCTAAATAAAAAAATCAGAAAACCAAACTTCTAAAGACACGAACTTGAACGAAACCGATGCATTAATTTTTGACAAGAAAGAGTTGTTAGAACACATACATCTACATCGCCAGAATCACATCTCTCCATTGGTTGGAGCTTTTGGCTCCTTCTTATTTTCTCTTTCTCAACTCGTTGGTGTGTTTGAATTGATCGGTACGGGATGGATCCAGTCGGGTTATGCGGAGAAGATCCGACCCGGGAGTGACTTTTGCGCGGGTATTGACCTTTTTTGTTTAAGGCGGTTGGTTAGTTAAGCTTCTTCTTCTGACGGTGAAGGTCTTTTGGGGCTCGACTGGTGACTCTAGCATTTCCAATAGAACAAGACACCTTAGGGTTTCTCACAGGCTGACAAACACGTGCCATAACAAACGTCGTCGTTTCATTCGCACCGAAGAAATCAAACCCTTGTATTTTCGTTAAATATCAGAAAGTACCCAGACATTTTCAATTGAATGTATTTCACCCTCTCGGTGATAAAATGTTGTGGTCTAAAACGAAAACAAAGAATTAAGCCCTATACTCTTCGAATTAAGTGTAATCTTCACAACAAGAAACGTCGCCGTTTCATTCGCACCGAAGAAATCAAACCCCTGTACTTTCGTTAAATAGCAGAAACGACCCAGACATTTTCAATAGAGTAGAGTGATTTCACCCTCTCGGAGATAAAATGTTGTGGTCTAAAAAGAAAACAAAAACGAAGAATTAAGCCCCTATACTTTTATTCTATGGTCATAAAAGACCCAGTCGTTTTCAGTATTGTCAATTTACCTTCACTACGTCGTCGTTTCAGAGGAATATTAAAGCAATCCTAAAGTTAATAAATTTCTAGATTTTACCCTGAACTTTGATTTCGAAAATCACCATCCACTAATTTGTCAGTTATTTTCTCTTCGTAGAAGAACATATAAATTAGAGGAAATACGCTTTTGGCTTAAGACAAATCAAAAAAAAGAAAAAAAATGCCTTTGTCTCTGTTCTCTCCTCTGCCTCTGCTCCACTCATTCTCCTCCACCGTCGCGACAAAATCCACCGCTTCTAGGATCAGAGCTACACCGTCTAGATTCCGCCTCTCCGTCGTTAATGCTACGCCGGAGAGTGGAAGCAGTCGAAATGATCGTGAGGACGATCCGTCTTTCAATCCATTTGGCTTTGTCACTGACAATCCGTCAAGTCGGAGCGCAATTCAGCTGCCGGAATCTCCGGCAGAAGACGGTAACGTCGGCCAGATGCTTTACGTGAGTATCACTTATCAAGAATTGGTTTCAAACTCCATAATGAGATCAAGAAGCAAGTTTAGTTTACGTTGTTGTTGTTGTTGTTGTGTTGTGGTTTTAGAGGACTGAAGATAAGGGAAGAGAGTTTGGTTCAACCATCAAATCAGGGAAGCTTAGATGGTTTGTGAGAGAAACTGGTAAAAATGCAACAGCATAAGCTTTTGTGTTTCTTCTTCTTGCTTCAAGAAGAGTTTTGATCATTTTACATTTTCCCGGCAGGTTCAAAGGAGAGTCGTCGAGGAACCGTTGTCTTTCTTCATGGAGCTCCGACTCAGTCTTTTAGTTTCCGCACTGTCATGTCTGAGGTGCTAACACTGAATCTTGACTACTCCCAAAAACCAAACGGTTCTTTTTTTTATGAGTATGCATTTGAATCTTTGTACGGATGTTTTTGTGTTTCTCGACACAATGTAATAAAATAGATGTCAGAAGCTGGGTTTCATTGCTTTGCACCTGATTGGATAGGATTCGGATTCAGTGACAAACCGCAGCCTGGATATGGCTTTAATTACACAGGTTTTCTTTATTTTTTTTACCATTTGATAGTTTTGTGAAATGCAGTATACTTTGTTTCTAATAAGTTTCAATCTTCTCAGAGAAAGAGTACCATGAGGCGTTTGATAAACTGCTTGATGTACTAGAGGTCAAATCTCCTTTCTTTCTCGTTGTTCAGGTTCGTATGTGTGTGTGTGTACTGATCCCATTTTCTGCATATACTTTGTTTTACAATTTATTGATACCGTTTTTTCGTTTCATATAACTTATGTTTGCATTTGTTGTGGTCTCCCAAGGGATTTCTTGTAGGTTCATACGGTTTAACATGGGCATTGAAAAATCCGGACAAGGTTGAGAAAATTGCGATCCTTAATACTCCACTGACCGTTTCATCTCCAGTTCCTGGTTTATTTAAGCAGCTGAGGTTAGACTCTAAATGCTTGTAGTTACTTCTTTGTGAAAACATCAGCCTCATGCCTTGATTATGACTCTTGGCTTATCTCTTGCTCCATATAATGGACGTTATTGCCTCTCACAATCGTACTTGTGTGTTTCTGATGCAGAATTCCCCTCTTTGGTGAATTCACGTGCCAAAATGCTATCTTAGCAGAGCGGTTCATTGAAGGAGGTAGCCCGTATGTATCGACCTTAAAAACATTATGTTTGTGTGGGGTGGATGTGCTTTTATAATTGTCTTACCTTATATCTGGTTTGATAGCTATGTGCTGAAGAATGAGAAAGCTGATGTCTATCGTCTACCATATTTGTCAAGCGGAGGGCCTGGATTTGGTACGTGTCTAAACTAAAATCAATGAATGGAGAATGATGCACATTACTCTTTTTTCTTATCATGATTAAATAATGCTTTATCTAAGAAGACTTCTCACTGAGATTCTGATGTATTAGCCTTGCTCGAGCTTGCGAAAAAGATCAACTTCGGAGACACCTTGAGTCAGATTGCAAATGGGTTTTCATCGGGCAGGTATTTGCATTACTCTTGACTTTTTCCAAGCCAATGTCTACGAATAGGCTTTGTACTTTGCTGAGAGACATGGTTCCTTCACAGCTGGGATAAACCCACGCTTCTGGCTTGGGGAATAGCTGATAAATACCTGCCTCAGTCTATAGCAGAGGAGTTTGAGAAACAGAACCCTCAAAATGTTAAGCTTCGACTCATCGAAGGTGCTGGCCATTTGCCTCAGGAAGACTGGTACGTTGGTACAAGATACTGCTCTTCTTCACTTTGATTTGTTTCAAAATATTTCTAAGTTTTGAAACTTTTGTCTACAGGCCAGAGAAAGTAGTTGCTGCCCTCCGATCGTTTTTCTAACTTCCAAAATTAAACGAGGTCAAAGGTAAAACAAAGCCAGCTACAATAGTAGTTCATCACAGAACGGAACTAACCAGTTATATAGACTTCCCCCATTTCCACCATACTATCTTACAAAAGAAAACTCCTTGTAGCCATTGGGTTCTTTAACTTTTCCTTCCCTTTGGCTTCTTGTTACCAGCTTGGCTAGCAGCTTTCTCTTCAGGTTTCCTCTTTATCGCAGGCTTCTTTGTACCACGGCCTCTGGGTTTCATAACTTTCTCTTCAGACTCGCTATCATCTCCACCATCAGCACCATCGTCCTCATCGTCACTATCCTCGGTTTTTCTCTTCGATGCAGGCTTCTTACCCCGACCCTTAGGTTTCTGTCCTTTCTTCGGTTTAGCACCACCATCTTCTTTCTCTGATATTTGTTCATCTTCTTCTCCATCTCCATCGTCTTCTTTTGGTTTTACACCTCTTTTACCTGGTTTAACCTTGGCTGCTTTCTCCGCATCTTTCCCAGAGAGTTTCTGCAGCTCTGGGACATAAGCTGTTGTCTACAGACGAAAACAACCAAACACAAAAAAAAAACATTTCTTCAGTTCACTACGTGAATCAAACACCCACAAAATAACAGTCGCCCTAACAATGTATAGATACACTTACCCTTCCACCAGCAGTGATGAAATCAATCTTCTTCCCTGCAATAAACCAAACAGACTTCATTACCAATCACATAACTATATCACAATTCACTGTCATGACATTTAAGCCATTGTTCTGGGGATTGTCGACTAAAGTTCGAGGTTGAAAGATTGAAACAGATCAGATATTTTTTATGAACTGTTTTTCAAGTAGATAAAGAGTTTTGAGTGTGAAAATCTGAGATTCAGACCATCAACAAAAGCCTTTCCTGGCTTCCCTTCCCTAGCATGAAAAATCCAGTTACTAGGAAACTGACTACTGTCTGCATCAACTTCCACAGCTTTTTCTATCACCTGCACAAAACCCAATTTTGCTCTCCATCAAAATTATACGTAGATGGGTGGGAAAAGCTTACCATTAACTTTCCCCGGTTTCTTCCCCCACCGAAAATGAAATAACCATTCAACAGGAAACTCTTTGCTATCAGCACTGACTTGAACCGCATGTTGAATGACCTACAAATTTGGTTTTTTTCTCTCTCTAAATCTCAAATTCACAATACATCACATGCAAATTACCAGATCGTTGTGTTATTCCCATGTTTCGTAGGTAATGTTTTGGCGGGTTTGTAAGAGTCTTACCTCTTTGATGGATGTGTGCAAAGCTTCACATTGCTCTTTGGAGAGGCTAGAAGCAGTCTGCAACGGGTGGATTCTGGCCTGCGAAAGAAAAAGACAAACAGAATTAATCCTACAGCATGTAAATGGAGTCGTCAAATGTACAAAATTTCGAAAGAAAACTGAATACTTTGTGAATCAAATGAGTGGTTACATAGATGATTCACTTTGATCTCTCAAAGTGTTTAAATAGCTTGAAGCTCGACTTACTTGGTACAACACTTCATCAGCGATCCAATTCCCAATACCGGAAATGAAACCCTGCAAAAGAATAGGAAAACCCCAATCAAACTCTGCCATGAAACAGAAGATCATTTCAAGTTATTGCAGGCTTTGAAATCTGATATAGCCAACTTTCTAGTTATTATAATAAATGGCTAGGACAACAAAGAGCTGAAAGATGCATAAAAGACACAGAAAACTGAGAAAGAAATGAAAAATATAAGCTATGAACCTGATCAAGTAGGAGAGGTTTTATGGTTATTTTCTTTTTAGCTAAGCTTTGGGCAAATTCATCAACTGTCATAGGCTCCAGCAATGCATCAGGACCAAGTTCTGATATTGGACGCACAGAAGTCGGCTGCAATGCAATACCAAACAACAATTAATACTATCACCACTGAGCAACCGCCAGATATATAAACTTAGCAAAGAAAAGCAAGATAAGAGTTAATGCACATTTTCCAAAAGCCGAACTTTGGCAAATCTCCTCTTGTCAGTAAATGAAAGCTCCAAACCATCATCAAGCTGTAAACCAAAATTACAATTTCATTTATGACTGAAAGCAAGTGTAGTGAACACATCTTCGTGTCAGTAATCAAATAAAAAAAAGAAGACTTTAAGATATTTTCAAACCTCGACAAAGAACTTTGAATACTTAGATGGCCACTCCTCTGATTCCTTTACAGCAGACCTATATAGAAACAATGCATTTTCATATCAATCTTGTTCTATAGATTCAAAAAGCAGATGTAATGACTTCAGGAAAATTCCATAACCCTTCACCTTTTATATTTAGTAACTGCAATGCCTTTGATATATATAGCACCAGCCATACCTGAAGAAACACATCAATCAAAACCAAAACGAAAACCAAAACAATAAAGTCTCACACTTTCACTACTCTCTTATGCATCAAAGACAAAAAGGTCGAGAATTGAATATAAAGTCTCACACTTTCATTTTGGGCAATGTTTAACAATGCAGCTTAACACTTACTCTCCTCTCTTATACATTAAAGTCAAAACCAAAACCTAAGAAACAATAAAGCTAAACACTTTCACTCCTGTCTTATGCATCAAAGTCAAAAAGGTCGAGAATTGAACATAAAGTCTCAAACTTCAAAACCCTAAAAACTGTTTCAGAGGAATTACCGAATTGAAAAGAAGGAAATGGCGGAGAATCTAACTCGAGCCAGAGGTTTTTCCCCTTCCTACGAGCAGAGACGATGGTTTTCCCGAGGACTGAGTTTTGGAAATCGGACGGTGAGATTCCATCGATCACTTTGTTGTCGTCGGCGATGATGACTCGGTTGATCTTCTTTCCCAGACAATTATCCTCTATCGCTCTCCTCGCCGCCTCTACCTCCGGAAGCTCCGGCATGTTGTTCTCTCGTCGGCGAAATTAGGGTTTTTTGTTTCTCCCTCTTGGCGCGCTTTTATTTACTCGTTTACTTTCCGATTTTACCGTAGTAAGTTGTAACTATTGTGCTCTCTTTGTCTTTGTCTTGTTAATAAGCAACTTTGATTATCTAAGCAAAAATATCAAATTGATCTTTTTTTTTTTTTAAGATGGATTACTATGGAGTAGGGTCAAGAATTCATAATTAATATATTGAATTTGTGCCCTTTTTCTGATTGTTAATAAGCAACTTAATTGTACTTTCATTCAATTTCTCAAATTTTTCCTTTTTTTGTGTGTAATGCTTAGTTAAAAAATATCAGTTTAGACTTTATTAGGTTTTAAAAACCCTTAAACCACTTGAATCTAAACTTATATTTGTTTTTAATCATTTAATTAGTTTGTATATTGTCAATAAATAATGTAATTTATTATACGATTAATTAGAATAGTTGAGGACAATCAAAAACCAACTGATGTGGAAGATAATGTTGGGGAAGAGATTGAAAAGGTTAATGATGAAAATGATAATCAATTTGGAAAGACATGATGATCAACTTACTGATGTTGTTGAGATAGACCGGACGATTTCAGGTGATACAAACATTAGCAACGCTGTCAAATGAACATATTAAACTGAGTATGCTCTTTAGAATGAATCAAGAGGTGATGATGAGGTGGTGAAAAATGAAAAGGATCGACGATGAAAGAAAAGAGCAAATGACATTCAAGTAATTATTATGTTCTCTGCCTCTCTTTTCCTTGTTAATTTAAGCAACTTCATTGTACCATTTTTTGTCAACATGAATTACGCTGGAGAATCAAGAAACTCTTAATTAATCTTTTGCATTTGTGCTCTCTTTTTCTTGTAAATAAGCAACTTCATTTTACCTTTTCTCAAGTTCTCAAATTAATCTGATTTTTTGTACAGATTAATTACTCTATAGGATAAAAATGCTTAATTAAGATCTTTTAGTACTTTATTAGGTTTTAAACATTCCTAAACCATTTGAATTTTACTTAAAAATTAATATATTAACTAAGTTAAGACCCATAATACGACACATGATTATATTTTTGAATTTTTTTAATAATAACTTAATTTTAACAAAATAATTATTATAAAGTGATGTGATATAAAGTTTTGTATATTTTACAGAATAATATATGTTATATATTATTCTTTTTCAAAGTAATTAAGCTATTAATACAATGAATTCTATAACCACATTGTATTCTCGACATGATCATGAATACGCGAATACAATACTTAGGCTGCTTTGTGTTATAGGGAACACCACCCCCGATTTGAACTCTTCTGAAGCTGTTTTGGTTCATGTTATAATAGTATACATACAATGACTTATCAAAGTAATACTTACACTGGGTCGCTAAGATCTCTCCAGCAGGGGTGACACCTGAGAAGCCATTCAGATCAGATTCTAACAACGTCAACGTGAATCTAGGAAAGCATAAGACACTTCTCTGTTTGTCCATCTCTTCAAACATACATTGGGGTGACACCTGAGAAGCATACAATGGCTTACCAAATAAATACCTATATGGATCCAAGAAGATCTCACCAGCAGGGGTGATAATGTCCAAGAGCACAACGTGATGCAAAGTAGAGAGCTAATTGTCCATCAATGTCGACACCTCCTACTTCTTTTATCACTACAAGAAAACAAAAAAAATTCTAGTGATACTATATATTATATAGCATGTCAGGTATAGATTACCATATCCTGGTTCAGTCGATAAAATGTTAGCACAACGTTTAGGTACGGAATCCAACACCCTTAGGACTACCCATGGTGGCCCCTGATCAAGGAAAGAGGATTGTACCACTATTAAATTGTTTACACTTCTAGTAATATATAATTGAGAAAATTACAGTAGAAAGCACTTTCGTACACTTACCTTTCATTTTTAGGCACTTTTGTCTATTAAGGCACTTTAAGCCTTCTTTTTCTCTTAGATAAATCTGTAAATCCTATTATATCCTTTACTTAATTCGAATACAATTGAACTGAAACTTAGATAATTGACAAATAATTAAATGACGTAGACATACTAGTTATAATGGAATGTATCATATTTATTGATTTAATGAGATTGTGTGGCCAGATTTAATGTAAATCTGGTGAGATTGTTATCTACTAAAAAAGTTTTACACCATCGGATCCAATCTATATGTTAAATGATTGAACGATCCAAATCAAAAGTTATTTTTTTTTTTTTCTCAAGAAAGCAAGAAATCGAGACGATGGAGACGGAGAACCCATCGTCCAAGCTAATCATCAAAAAATTGAAGACGAGTAAGATGGATTGTGTCGAAACCACCTTGAAGAAATCGAGTCGAGATCTGTCTCAAGTTCTAAAGGAAGAGAAGAATGAGACATCTGATTTTTTTATGGAGGGACGCCTCCGATTACGTTTGTACATCCACAACTACACATTATCACCTCTACCTACCTATGACAGCTCCTATGTTTATACTTTTGGTATATTGATGTAAATGTTCATCCAATATTCTCTCGGCAAAAGCTTCGGTGATGAAGATTACTTAGTTCTTCTAAACTCTGGATGCACATGCTCATCTAAGTAATCCTCCATCTCATCCACCTTAACGCCCGTGGATAATACAGTACTTATATACGTACTTTGGCCATTGTACAATATACACGATGTACATCCACAAATTCAAAAATACCGCCAAAAAAATACAGTTGATTATAATTTTACGACCACACATGTATATGTACGTCCACAACAATATAAAAGATACACACAGCTGCATCTTTTTAATAAATTTATTAGCTAAGTGCAGGTCATGTATTAGTACTTCTGGTTCACTGATGTGTATGTTCATCCACAGACCATGTATGTTAACAACCATGCCGCTAACACATCATGTACATTCCCAGCTGCATAGTCCAAAAATGTACTATATATTCCTAATAAATTCATTAGCTAAGTCCAAGTCTTGTGTTAGTATTTTTGGTCAACTGATGTGAATGTTTATCCATAGATCATGTATATTAGCAACCACACTCCAACACATCATGTACATCCACAGCTGAATATTATCAACGTCTAGACGTTTCTGGCTCAGGATTTAATTGGATTACTCAGTATCTTACTCAATATCAGGAAAACGACTTAAGCGGAACCCTAATAGTTATGTACGTCCATTTCCTAAGTTTAGTTAATCTTGTACGTCCACAACTATCACCTCTACTTATCTATGGCAGCTCATGTATTCGTACTTTTGGTCCACTGCTGTGTATGTTCATCCACAGCTCATGTATATTACCAACCCGGCTCCAATATATCAAGTACATCCACAACTTTACATTATCCAAAGTTATATCATCTTCTTCGTATCATATTACTCTCCACCGTATTTTTTTTCTGCAACGCTGAAGGAAGTCTCCTTCTTCTACTCCACCATCTAAGTCAGCGATGAGGAGGACAAAGAGAGGGTACCGAGATGTTGCTCTAAAGGAAGAGAAGAATGAGACATCTGATTTTTTATGGCGGGACGCCCTCGATTACTCTTGTACGTCCACAACTACACATTATCACCTCTACCTACCTATGGCAGCTCCTATGTTCATACTTTTGGTATACTGATGTAAATGTTCATCCACAGATTATATACATTAGCAACTAGGCTCAAATACATCATATACATCCACAACTGCACATTATCCATACTTATATCATCTTCTTCATATCATAATACGCTCCACCGTATCTTTTTTCTGCAATGCCGTCTCCTCCTTCTGCTATACGAGAAAGGTGATAGTAGTGTGGATGTCCACAAATATAAATATAGCATATTAGATGTATACATGTTTTTAAATGTGTGTTTCCACCTATATACAACATATCTATTGTACGTACATTTTTTCTTAATTGAACATACAAGATAACCAATTATGCTTAACTATTTTTTTTTGACAGAAACAGAATGTCCCAAAATGGTTGCACTTTCTCTCGGTATATCTTTGTCTGCGTCTCAGCGTTTTTTCATAATTACCTCCGTTTAGGCTGGTTCAATTGCAATAGAAGGTATATTTTGCTAACGTGATTGTTTTGAGGATTTGTGGCTTT